>JAWLRI010000685.1:1682994-1775335 GCA_034781795.1 Crypturellus tataupa
CAAGACTGTTTTTTTCCCCCGCACTCATTAATTGATTAAAAAAATCCCCCCTTCCCCCGTTTTCTCCGTGGCTCTTCTTCCTCAAGCAGCTCTCGCCCCGCAATAAAGTGAGCGACTTTGATCCCAGATCATCCTCTTAGGCCTTGCAGCTGAAATCAGCGCAGAAACTATGTGCAGTTATTGTTCGCACTTGCTGCACTTCTGATTCAGAAAGGGCTGATTTATTAGCTTGTCAAGGGAAGCATTGTTCAGGAAGGCAATCAAAAAGCACTTACCTAGCTAAACTAAAATTACTGCCTTTTCAGTGGCTAATTTGTATAACTCCCATGGAGGAACTTGGGAAGTGTTTGATGAGGCATAAAATGATGATTAATGAATTTATTGGCCTGCTGCTCATCAAATAGGAGTAGTATATCTTTCCTCTATTGGGTGTTGGGTCTAATGCTACATGTCTGTGTAAAGCAAGTCCAATATGATCTCCTTTTTAGCCCCCTTTTAACCCCCATGACCTGAAGAATATCTCCGTGTAACAGAGGCAACATCAGGGGACGGCGGAGACAAAGAGCCCGTTTGATAACGCGGTAAATGAGAAATGCGAGGAAAGTTGCTGCAGGGACAGAGCCGCTCAGTTTTCGGCTTTCAATCACTTTGACTACTGAAGTGGGAAGAATGTGGAAACTAGATAAGGTGTGAGGAGCGAGAAGAAAATGACAAACCAATTTTAACTTTCATAAAAGATCCAGGCAAACAGCTTCATTGCTGCCTGAAAGGAGGAACGGGCAGAGGAACCGCTGGCATCGTGGGCACCCTCGGCCGCATGTGGAGATCCAGCAAGGACCCCCCGGCCCGGCCCGTCCGACGGTGCCCTGTGATCCGTTCGGTTCGGTGCACCTGGCCCGAGACCAAACATTTTATATCCTCGGCCTCTACCGAAGCCACTTGGGGTAATACTGTAATTTCAACCACTCTCATTTGCAAAATGTACTTAACATATCAAGATTTTTTTTTTTTTTCTCCAGATCTGTTCAGAAGTTGTTTATGTAATGGTGCAAAAATCCCTGACCAATCTCTTTGGACTAGAGGCTGTGGGAATAAATCAAAACAAACCCTTGCTGAGACTGTGCGCTGCCGTTCTTGACACGTGGAAATAGGCACCCACCTTACGCTTAGAAGATCAGAAAACATTTACTTTAGCTCTTCTAAATTGGTGTTTGTCCGCGACATTTTTAGATGAAATGATCTTCTGGGAAGCAATGTTTATAAACACGCTCGAATAAATAGCACTCTCCCGACACAGACCTACCATCAGCACACTGCTCAACAAGTTTTATCTGCGAGTCCTTGACCTGTGACTGCTTTTACAAAAGCTCTCTGTTCATTAGCAATTTCAGGTCACTTTGAGTACTTGTGTCATGAGCACATAACCCAGCTGTAAAATACATGCATTAAATACCAGCTGCATTAATACAGTGGCTTATTTTCCTGCTCTTGGCTCCCAAAAGCAACATGATCTTACACGCTGATGAAAAAAGACATAGTTATATTTGCATAATTACAGCAATATCATAGGTCTTTAGTGCAACAGGCCTAAGAGGCTGATTTATGATAAAATATGTATGGCTAAAAGTTACCACACTGGGTAGTGTGCGCAGCATTAGACAATGACAGTTTTGGGGCATAATTGCTTTAATGTGGGCAATTAAGACTAAGTGCATGTGATTTTAGTGTCTGCCCTACATTCCTCTGAATGATTACAATGATCAATACACATGATTTGTAAGTCGCTTCCTATTGATCGAATGGTAAAATGTTTGACCTTCCTTTGAGGAAGTAATTTGCTAAATTATGACACCGCGTAAAGTCTTTCTCGGTTCAGAGGTGAGGGGTAATGGTGCTCAGAGTTACATTAAAAAAAAAAAGAAAAGAAAGAAAGAGGGAAAGAAAAAAACCTTTTTTTCCTCCCCTTTTGAAAGTAAGTCTCTACCGTCCCTGCCAATTTGCTGACTCCACCTGTGGCGGGAGGAGTTTGGCACTTCTGCCTTTGCAATAGCAGAGGGCAGGAAAAGGAGTTGGAACTGCCAACTTCTTCCCGAGGAGAAACCCTCTGGATGGGCTTCACCTGCCCGCACCCCTGGGCCCGGGAACTGGGAAGCTCCTGGGCAGCAGCCCCGGCAGCCGCGCCGGCGAGGGGCTCCTCCTGCCGTGCCACGTAGCACACGGACCTGTCCCCGTGCAGGATCGCCACAGTCCCGCCAGCTCCTGCGCAGCAAGGCTTAACAGCACCCCCAAAACTGCTAGTGTCACTGTGCCCTGGGGGGGATGGATATCACGGAAGATCTGAAATGGACCTTGCCTGGACAGGTCTGTTGCGATACAATAAACTTCTACAAAAGTGACTTATGCCCAGGTGTCAGAGGGTGGAACACGCACGGGACACACAGAACCCAATTCACTGCAGCGATTTCCACCCACGAGAGAGGAACGTCCTGCCTGGAGCAGGCCCCTGCGTCTGTCTACAGGGCAGGGGTGGGAGTGGGACAACTCTCGAAGCAGCATCAAGGCTTTGACCCTGAGCAGTCTGAGCCACCAAAACCTGCGGAGAGCACCCGGGAGCTCTGGAAGGGGCAAAGGGCTCGAGCTGCTTCCAAACAAGGCCTTGCTCCCTAAAACCAGCTACTAATGCGAGCACTGCACTTACGGCCACGCTCGCGCAGGGTCTTTCCTGGTGCAGAAGGGATAGGGTGGCCACAGGATGATCCTGGGTAACTGCTTGAAGAGAAGGAATAAGAGCTGCCAGCCGGGCAGGCCCACAAGCCAGGAGGCTGCAAGGGAGCCTGCGAGCGCAGAGCCCTTCCAGCGAGCACGGCAGCGGAGTCGGTAACGGGTCTTTAACCCCCTGCAAAACGTACGTTAGTTGTGAGGGGTAAATGGGAAAATTGCCCAAGTAACTTCCTGCAACTGACAAATAGTTTAAAGTCAGTCTGAGCTAGTTGAGAAAAAAAAAAAAAAAAAAAAAAGTTGAGTATTTTTCTGTAAGAATGAGTCATCTGATTAAATTTCATTTTGGAAAAAAGGAAAAAGCCGCTTCCCTTGGGCTAGGGCTGCAGCGTGTCCACACGTAGGTGCGGCCGATCTCCAGCCGGTGCTGACGCCGCGCGGCCGGGCGCTACCACACGAGCCCTTGTCAAGCCCTTCCCTGGGGTTGGTGCCACGGCGGTTGCTGTGGCGTTCGCTCCTTCAAAGGCTCTGGGGGCTGGTTATCCTCATGCGTGGTGATGCCAGGGCACCCTCTGACAGCCGAGACTCGCCACCTACCCAGGACCCTTTATAGGTGTTTGTCTGTGTACAGACCGATGCACATCAGGGGCTCTGTTGCATAACAGCATTTCACACATGCTGAATCACCCTGCAAGGGAAACTCCATCCCTCACTGAATCAGAGCTCTTGTACCAGGAGCTCTCACCTGGCATCCTGGCGAGCTTGCATCTCCAGGAAAATGAGGCACTTGATAAATATAAAGGAGAGAAGTGTCCAGACTGCGCTGCAAGCCCATGGGCCGCATCAAGACAGGGACTCTGCACCGAGTGCCACCGTGGACGCGATGCTGGTGGGATGGGAGACTCCTTGGCCATGAAGGTCAGCAGAGACCTGGGGCAGACCTGGTCAGTATGGGTAGAGAAGAGACTGCTTGGGTTTAACACCAGTGTAAGCAGATTAACCGTGTGGTTTCCTTCCATTGCTTTTTTCCACCCAAGTCTTTCATAAGTATTTGCAATGGTGCCACCTCTTTGGGGTGTTATAAATAAATATTTGTGTGTGCATTCGTTTTGATCTGGTTTGAGCCGAGCATGATTTCAAGGTAGCTGGGAATTTCTCTTGGGAGGGTGTGGTGGTTCCTACAAAGGCGGCTCCGGAGGTATCCGAGAAGGCCCCGCTTCCCCAGGGCGGCTTCCAGGCATCACGGCGCAACCGCACCAGCGGCCTCAGGAAAGGGCCCTGCGAGGAAGATCTGTCCTGACCAGTAGCACCCAGAGTGTGTGAAACGGTGCTAGGAAGCCCCTCTGCACCATTAGGGATCTCAGATAGTGTTTTTCATTTTTCTAAATCCAATTTTGTTTTCCCTTACACTGCTGGAATTTCCCACAGAACAGAAATTACTCAGTTATTCAGCAGAGAAAAGGGGAAACACAACCCACAAAGCAGCTTATGACACCACTGTGCGATAGGTAAACCTGCGCATAAACCTACAAACGCGAGCCGAGGCGCTGGCCGCGGGCACGTCCGCCGCGAGCAGGGGACGCGGCCACAGCGTGATGCAGTGGGACAGGGACCACAACCAGGTTTCTGGGGAACACGACACCCGTCTTCGGTCTGTGCTGGATCTGTCCGACGCGAGGTGAGCTCACCTGAAACTGCAGGTGGGACCCTCCCTGCTAGGTACCCATCTCCCGAGTTATAAAATAAACTCCGATAATCTGATTCTAACAAGAAACAGATCTACCCGCTGTAAAATACACAATATTCAAGTATTCAGTCCTCCTGATCGATTCTAAAATTCACGTTAAAATCATCACTTGTTAAAATCTTTATGGTTCAAGCATCTCTACTACATACACCCACTCACAATACACAATTAAACTGCAAAGTGATTTTTGTAATAAATGGACAAGATTTCAAAACTCTTATCTATACTCAAGCCTTACTCATGAGCACTTCCACTCTATTCCATTTGTGGAATAAGACAAAGCTCTATGAGCCTCATTCAAGGAATGCACATAACAACATACTCAGTATTACACGTGGAGCCACCAAAGTTAACGAGACTTTAAGGCACAAGTCACCTGTGCTGCAGAATCGGGATAGATTCTTGAGACGGGACCATAGGCATGAGGATCTGGCCGACCAATGTAACCATGTCCTCAAGGGTCCAATGTAACATCACATTTTTCATGAACCAAATTAGTATACGCATTAAAAGTAGCATTGCCAAGAGCAAGTTACTAGTTAGGGTGAGAACAAAACAAAAAATAAAACAAACAAACAAAAAGGAATTATTAAAGGTGTCAATATAGGAATAGAAAAAGGGAAACTCCACATGGAAAAAACAGTAGCAGAGTTTGTGGGATTTTACAAGTTCAAACTGTTACCAGCACATTTCTTTGTTGCTATTAATATTGTTTTGCCATCTTATTAGCTGCATCACTTTGATGAGTATTTTTAAAAATAAAATAATGGCTATCACTCAGGCTGCTTTGAAGTATTTCTGCATTGAATGACTGGTAGCATTTATTGATTTCATAGTGTCACACTAGAAGTTTTGATATGGGATTTAAAAAAAAAGATATTTGAAGTTAAAAGAAGACATCTTGATTAAAGCCAGAACAAATTGTTTGGCGGAGTTTCAAACTCTGGTTCGCATGCCTTTCCAAGCTTGTAGATTCACTTGCTTGCTAAGAAAAGGCCCATGTGCTTTCAATGGATGAGTTAAGAACTCACGCCGTGGAAGAGCAGGAAACTGCTTCAAAGTTGGGAACCAGGAGCCTGGCTTAAACCATAAGGGAAAGATATATTCATAGACATTAGATACAAGAATGAGGGAAGAGGGTCTTGTTTAAGAGGTTCAACTCTAAGGCACAGACAACGTGACCTTGGAACACATCCCACAGTCTTCCGCGCATCCGCTGTCCATATGCACTGTGGATAATACTGTTCTCGTCTTCTGCTGAGCAGGAAGTTGCCAAGGTGAAGCCAGGGAGGTGATCGCTTATCAGTTTAAATCTCAGAAAGACTGTGACAAACGCTACTGATCTGGTCGGGCGCAGTCACTCACTGCCAATAATCTTCTGGATCACTCTAGTGCAGAAGGTGCCCAAGAAACTCCCTTACAACGAACCAGTTCTCTTGGTTGGCAGCTTCTCCAGAAACAATCAACAACAGCATTTATAGACTTCTGTATAGGTGGAAACTCCTGGGAAAGGACCGATCCATCTCGGAGGGTGCACTGTACTGCAGCCCTCGAGCCCTGTCCTCCCTGCAGTCCATGGAATCACAAGGGTGTCCCACATGGCCTGAAGAAACCATGACAGAAGAAGGCTTCTTCAGGAACAACCAACACCACTAAATCTTTGCACAGAGGTGCACTTGGCCTGCTGAAGCCATGGTTAGACAACTGGAGTCCTTTCCCACCTCGCAGCTGCCCTTCAAACACCAACCTAGCGCACTTGCAGGCAGAGTGTCCTGCAGCTCGGCCAAGACAACCCAACCTTCTTCTCCCAGCTTTTCCCCTCCACCGCTGGCACTGCTAGGGCGAGAACAACTTTTAAAGGAAACGCTTGCTAGTGATATTCAGGAGAGTCACAAAGCAAAAAAATACCCTGTCGGTTTTGCCATGGAAAATGTAGCAACTCACCAGCAGGCTATCGACCGAGTTGTTAAACTCTAGGGGGAAAACCCCTCGATAGGTGAGCTGGTTAATATCAAGGCTCACCACTCACTTCTGCATACTACAGACCATGTCAAAAGCTTTCCAGTAATCAGTAGAGCTTAAGAAAAGTCTCTGATTAACTTTTCTTTCATCTTTCTCTTTTCCATCTGGTGTTAAAGATCAAACCTTCAGTTCCTCCACTCTTTTAAGCCTTGCCTGTTTGACAGCAAACTTCTCATCCATCTTAAATCTAGTGTGGGCTAGAATGTCTTTCAGCAGTGGCTAGAGGGTAGATATATTATCAAATACTAACCATATTGCTCTTTCTCCTTCAGCTCTGTGTTTGTTATTATAGGATATAGCTGGGTTTCCCGAGTGTTCAGCCTCTCTCCCTCCGCTGCAGGATAGCGTTGCGCTGCTAATGCTTTGTAAATCATTGCACCGTCTCTTTCTGGGGAATTTTTGCTTTTCCCAACGTGAGCAGCAAGCCCGGCTACCCATCCCGCAGCCTGCAGCCCCTCCATGCCCGCGGGCGCTGCTGCGGGGCCACGGCAGGGGCTACAAAGCTGTGCAGAAACCCCTGCGCTTGCCTGATCCACCTCCCATGGGAGGCTCCCAACTCTTCCTTGGCAGAGCAAGACATGCGGCTCTAAATATTTGCCACGTGGCTTCCATAAAACAGAAAAAAAGAGCTGAAAAAGTGCCAACATCTCCACAACACATGGGCTGGGGACCCATCGAGGGCTACAGGTTAGTACATGCTGTTACAGAGTGCTTGGAAAAGGGCAACGAGAGATCATCAAGATAGTGAGGCTTCTATTATTTCAAAATTAAACTTCTTTTTTTTTTTTCCCTTGAAAGAGAAATTCATTTCTTCCCAGCTCTACTACCCAACCTCACTTGTAAGCTATGAATTCTCATTTATCAGAGCTGAATTTCATACCTTTAGTTATAAATTAGGCTGGCACTAAAACATTGCTCCACAAGGTAACAGAACCCATACGTGTAAATTCATGCTCATATGCTGAAACCAGAATCAATCGTATTTACAGTTATAAATGCAACCGTTCTGCAGCATCTGCTGATACTGCTCCTTGTACTAGCGCGGAGGCAAGGATTATCACTAACGGGAAGGGATGGGTAGGAGAAAATGATATTAAATTCAAACAGCCTGATTAAACAGGAGGAAGTTGTAAAGCTCTAAGTAAACTCAGAAAGGAGCATCTGCCTGTGCTTCTGGCCTGCCCTAAAACACGAGCCCGATCCCAGCACCACGATGCTCACCGCAGTGCGGCTTCCACCGTAGGACAGGTCAGGGGACACAAAAGCCCCAGGGACACAGTGATGGGCCAGACTTTCACTTTGGAAACACGCTGGTTGAATGTTACATGGAGATTACAGACACGCTTTACGTTACACGCAGTTTGCTCGGCTGCATTTTATTTGCTAAAGAGAAGCGAACTATGAAAATAAATGAGCTATTTTTAAGTTAATAATGTGCACAAGCTCCTGCTGAAATACTTGGAGAATATATTACCTTTATACACTAAATTTAATCCTGCAGATAACGTGTGCAGGCAAATCGTGTTTTCTCAACTTGTATTTATCATCTCAGAGTTTAAATGATATCTCCTTCTTTGGTTGCAGGGCTAGCACTCATTTTGATAAATCTAACTTTCCTGTAACTTGGTTAGCGTAGTAGTTAACTTATCTGCCTCACAGAAGTGTTTTCAAGACTAATTGGTTAATAATTTGTACTGCTTTGATGTGTACAATGCTCAGGTACTAAAATTTATTTCACAAATTTGCTAAAAATTTGAAACAATCTTTCCCCTCCATTAATATAAACTGATTTTCCTTTTTAGTTGTTAAACTACATTACCAGTCCATGGAAAAGTCATTTCCTTCCTGGTTCTCCAAAACCATGGCAGGATGTCACATTTTTCAGAACTGCTTTTAAGAGCATGAAAACCAACACAATCTGGGCAGAATCAGCATCATCATAAATAAAAGAGCAGTGTTTTGATTTTGCAGTATAAATAATGAAATAAGCATCTGATTTTTATCCAAAAAATTAAGAGGCATAATTAATTCCGACATGCTTTGGGGCAGTTCTAACATGCACTCTGCTCTGGCACTGCATATTCCAGCCCACAGCACTGCCGGGATTTAGGATGAGACCTCGCAGGCTCCTTGTTACCACGTTACACGGGACATGATGTGTCTCTGTTTTGTGAACTTCTTGTTTTTCCCCTCCTCTCTTTCAGAATTCCACAATTTTGCCAGGGGTCACGCAGCAAGCTGATCCCAGCTTCCCGCACGAGCATATTTCTCGGCATGCAGAGGAGGACAAGTGGCTGCTACCCGGCCTGAAGGACCAGAGACGTTTCCCCACACCTGCAGCTTCCGTAGAGCTCTGTGCTTTGGAGACAGTGCCCAAGTGAGTCCAGGAGCGCCCGTGGCCTGGCTGAGCAGCCCTGCTCGATCAGCCCGGTTCCTTTCGGAAGTCTGAGCGTTTCCATGTCCTCCCGAGAGCTGCACCGAGCGCTCTTCATCTCCTCAAGGCTTCCAGCTCCCTCATCTCCTTGACACCAGCTTCAGGTCAAAAAGATTAGGGGGAAACCCCCCCTTTGCAGACAATGAATCTCATTAATCTTTTCCTTTGCTGTTTACCAAGTGAAGATTTACTATAATTATCTTTGCAGCTTTCACTCATTTGCTAGCAATCAGCAAGCACAGGAGCAGACAGCAATGCATTTTAAGCTCCCAGTTACTGGTAACTGGGGACCAAGACTTAAACCGCAGGTTAGGACTACTCACTCAAGGCAAAGGCATCTTTGCTATTTAAACCTTTCCTTTGCCTTGTTTGGGTTGAAAGGCTAAATGGAAACTGAACAGGAATTTAACCCGAGAGACTTATTTTGTACTGAAAGGTACCCATTATAGTTCATTTTAAATATCACACAAGACAGACTTTGCATTTGCAGGATCCACCTTCTTCATACCCTTTGCCAACCAATATTTTGAGTAATTCAGCTATAGGAGGCTTTTAACCAATACACAGTCTTTAACGTTGCTCTTTAAATTACAAGACACACCTTTATGTATACTCTATTTTCTATTCTGAAATGAACATTATAAACCTCTTTCACGTACTTGAAAAATGACTTCTCATCTCTATACTTAACTCATCCAAATTATAGCTGAATGCTTGCAGAGAAGTTTAGGAAGGATACCAGTCTATTCTAAGGTCTTCAGGAAATAAACATTGTGAAATATGCTTTTCATTCCCCCTTTTCTTCAATTTTAAGACTGAACGTTGTGCTGGTAACACAGATTTATCAGGAATGCCTGTCTTGTGTGAATTTTGAAGTCTAATAAAGTATCTGAGCAGTGTGTGTGTAGGGGGAAGAGGCAACAATACACAAAGTCTAGTTGTTACTCATTAATATAAGGTCAGTGCTTTACCACCCCTGTAATATAAAAGCTCACGTCGAGCAGGTAACATTTGCGATATAACCCTTGATTTAGGTATTCCTGTTCACACCAGCTAAGGCTCTGGCCTTAATTATTTATGCTTGGATCCTACTATTCTAGCTACTTTGCTCTGAGGACAGATTCCCCTGATTCAAAAACATATTTTGCAGAGTTGATTGACGTGTACAAATATGGTCCCCAAGAATACTGTTATAGAACATCTTCCATGTCTCCCGCTTTACAAAATTTGCAGCTGAAAAGCAGTACGTAGAATATATTTCGATAACATGACAGTGGTTTACGAGTTAGAATAGTTTGCATCAAAACCAGGGTCCTGAAAGCCTAACGCAAGCTGGAGTTTAATGAAGAAAAACACGTTAGGAGCCAAGTCAGTCAAAGCCTTCCTTGTATGCTTCCCTGGTAGGACCACTTCTAAAGACCACACTACTTGGAGGCAAAATCTCAATACCAGAAAGGCAGGAACAATGTTAAGGCAGCTCAGAACAGAACAGCGTAAATAACTCCGCTGAATACATATACATAAATATTTCCCAACGAGTAGACTCAATTGCAGGGCTGACAAAATCAACTACAATGGCATGAACTTCCAAAAACTCACATGGGGATTAAAAAAAAAAAAAAAAAAAAACCCTGCAGCCTCTGTCCTCAGCTGTAGGAAGTTGAAGACCATTAAGGCTGGGTTTGCAAATCCAGCCTGGTTGGAGCTCTGGCAGCCAAAGGGCTCCTCTTCCCATCTTCCACCCCCTTGGACACAGTTACCCCCTCAGCTATGCGACCTCAGCTACTCCTATAGCTGCTCCTTAGCAGACCCCATGAACAAGGGCTCCGAGTTGCCGCTGCTCAATTAACCCACTTGGCTCCAGCTGAAAGTGCTCAGGCTGGGAGGCAATAAGCAGCAGGTGATAAATATTGATGAAAACCGCATGGATTGATTTGGAAAATGTTATCAATCGAGTGCGTATTTGTAAAATTTAACAAAACCCCAACCATCCCCATCCCCACCTGACCTGTGTTAGCCATGGCTACTGTTACTCGAACCTGCCTTTTGATGCATCCATTCTGCGAGCAGTCCTGCGTGCGCCTCGGAATTCCCAAACAGGCTGAACTGATTCCCAAAGGAGAATCAGCCAGGAGTGGTACATATCCCCCAAACTTGAACTTACACATGGGACACACTTTGGTTAACCTAACACTCCTAAATTTACAAAGCTACTAAAATGCAAACAATATATATTTTTTAATTTAAAGAGTAAGAGTGCAGTTTAGTGAAACAGCCAACCTGTACAACTCCAGATAATAAAACCAGCCTCTTTGGATATGTTTCCCATGCTAGTCATTCTAGCAACTTGGTACCCATCTTTGCCTATTGCCTATTTGCCTGTTGCAGAAGGCATCCAGAGCATTTTATGAGCACACCTTGGAGAAACTTGGCAGGGGCTTTGAGAAGCAAACAGAACGTTACTTGGAAAACATTAACGACCTTTGTAACACCTGATGTTTGATCCCAAGATAAACTTTTGGCAGCATCCGCTGCTGAAGTCTGTGAGTGCTGCCAGCAGCAGGGAAGCAGAGATCAGGGGTTTCCTCACATTGGGGTTCTAGGTGGTCACCATGCCGCTCACGGAGGAGGAAGAGGAGGAGGACCACAGCCTAAGTCTTAGACAAGGAGAACCAGCCTGGATCCACCACCTTCCCAGTGCTGAACCCGCTCCAGCTTGGAGGAAGGTGACTTGGCGTCACCTCAAGCACATGAAGGAAACATAGGTCTTACCTGTAGTTGTCACTTTTTATGGAAACCCACCTTACATGCCCCATCTTGCTCAGTACACCAGGCTCAGGCATGGAAGCAAGGGCTCTGAGCGCATCAGGAGGACAGAAAGCATCTGAGAGCCCCAAGCTCCTCCTGAATTTCCACAAGAGCATCAGACTCCCACAGAGCAAGGGAAGTACCAGGCAGACTGGACAGAAGTCACATGTTAGAACTGCCCTTGCAGCTCCTGGAGCTCCCCATGCCAAGCGGAGGAGCCCGCAGTGCACAGCCCGTGCGTCCCTCAGGCCTGACGACGGACCCCTCAGCTCCTGCTCAAGGGCCTTTAGCTGCTCTGAGTGCGGGATGCTCCTCAGCTCAGGAGCTGCCTGGAGCATCTTCCTCTCCCTGTTGCTTTAGGCAAGGGCCAGCCCAGGAAAACCCGCTTCCCGCTACCGCGGCAGAAACCACCCAGCACCGGCTCTTCCAGCGCGACTTTGCTGAGGAACGAGCTGGCTGAGCGCAGACAAGCTCACGGACAGCACCAAGTCTGTGTGTTTCCATTACCGCTTGGTGTCCCCAAACCTATGAGCTGTGCGGATCCCGCCAGGGCGAATCCTGGGTTGAGACCCGACACTTCCCCATCCCACCTAGTGCCAGGATGGCTCTGACACCATGTGGGGACCAAGTCCTTATTGCCAGGCCGACAGGCTCCTTCAATAGAGAGAGCTGAAAAACAAAACCACAGCTGCCCAAGAGACCATAGGTCGCTCTCTGCAAGGCGGTGTGAATATTTACACCACTGCCACCCCCGAGCACTCACAGCTGACTCGTTACCACGCACAGTCTGCAGGGAGCGGTTGGGCAGCACCAAGCACGGCCAGGGGGACGGGGACCAACCCTCCCCGTGCAACCGTGTCCCCAGCCCTTGGGGGCACCGTGCAGGCTCTCGAGGCTGCGGCGCTCCTCGGAGGTGGCCGCGCAGCCATAAACCACCGCTCCTTCACGCGGGGAAGCCTACCTTGGAATTACTGAGTACACGGCATTTTTAAGGCAGCCCTGGCTCCAAAATATGTTATTCCAAGATAACACAATATGACTCAACACAGAAGCGTGAGACAGGGGTGACATGAGCAGGTAAGTTGTCAAAATAGGTGACAGATGGAGCTGTGCTAAAAAACATTCAAGATATTTGCTCCTTAGTTTTTCTCCAACATGCATCTCCCACACAGTTTTAAAAATTTACCTTGAAGTGACTCTACATAATCTAATGTGATGAAAGAGAAAGAACAAGAGCTAAAGAACGAATTGCAGAGTTGTTACAGATAATATGCGACATATAGCAGATACCAGTACACAGCAAATAGCCCTGTTTGCTGACAACCCGTATTGCTTTTGAATAGTTTGGCACAAATTGCCTATACAGGCACGATGTGCATTTTCCCTTCTTTACTTACAGCTCCAGCGATTTGAAAGGTAGACTTGTCAGTGATGGAGCTAAATGAAATAAATCACTCGGTTACAGTGGCATAACATTTGGCACAACCCAGTTATGCCTGGTTATTTGTAGGACACACTGTCCTTCCACCCTGTGAAAGCAAGTGCCTTACCTCCTGTTCAACTGATTGACACACACTTTGAGATATACATACATATATATATATACACACATACTACATGAGGGCATTGCATTATGTTAGTCCATTTCTTACACGTGCATCAAAGATTGATGCTTTTCTGTATTTAGTCACATCTGGAAATGAATACTTTACAACAGCGTGCAACACTGCCCAGTTATGTTTGTCATGCAAGAGACCACGGTATCTTCTGCACGCACAACTGACACCAGTGAACTCCACACAGGACGACTTTCACCTGACCTACTGGAAAATACCTTTTCTGGACCTCCCAGCAGCTTTAGAGTCCAAAACAGCCAGAAAAAAAAAAGGCAAAATGTTGTATGACTTGATGGATCTGATTGTAACCCTCCGTCATGGAAACGGCAGCATTAGCTGAAATTTTGCATCTCTGGAAAATTATCCGTCCTCAAAGCCACTGGCAACTGTACAGCTCACGTGGCTACACACAGAAGCAACGGGGATACTGCTGCAACATAAGTCCTGATACACGTCTGGATTTGGGAAAATAACAGCACGTTGCAGGGATCACGCGCGTGCGACAGGCAAAATAAGGCAAGTTTAAGCCAGTCACCCACTGAGGGGCTGGTTTGATCCCATTCCTGAACCCTGCTGTGAAAAAGCATATGACTGCTGAAAAACCAGGAAGCAGGAAGGAAAAGGCAGTTGGTGCAACATCTGCCAGGCTCCCATATGGCACATTCCAAGCGCACTATTGCCTGATGACAGCACGCAGATTAGGGCATCAGCGTGGCTTGAACTGGAACTGATCTTTCACTGACTTTTGAACGACTTCATGGCACGGATTAAGAGCGGCGTGAAATTCATCTTCACATCAGTGTTGATCTCTTGCCCATAAAAACTATTCCAAAGTCAAGAGCATTAACAAAAGGTATTTTGAAAACACACATATGGAATTGAAACTATTTAGAGCTTTTATTTATGTAATCCACATGCAGCACAGAGCTAATGGCATAAATTAGCTTTTTGGTAACTCCGGATCCTCATTGTACGTTGTACAAACACGTATTTCAAGCTTTGGGAAAAATGCCCACTTACATCTTTTAACCTTTTCAGAACGATTAAATACTTAGCGCTCACATGGCTGTTTCCATCCATTCACCTCAGAGCACTTATAGGGAGCGATTCACTGCCCTCCTTTTGCAGTTAGGGAAACTGAAGAGCAGGGAGGTGATTAGGAACCCAGATTTCCCAGGTCCCACTCCATGTCTACAAAGTCCTTTTTTTACAGACACTCTGAAGTACTGACCCCAATAATGTATACGCTATTTACTGCTTTTGTTACATTTGACTTTATTACAACCGAGCAACTTGCACCACCGCATAGAGGCGAGCAAAGCTAGTCTGACATCATGCACATTTCCCTCAATCTTTCGTTTAACTTTCCCTTGCTTGCGAGATTGATAACGGGTATTTGTGCGGGTCCCAGACACAGAAGTCACAGTGTGTTATGTCAGCCGGGGACAGGCAGGCTGGCTCGGCATCATTTGGTACTCAATGAAACTTCGTAGCTTGGAAAGTTTGACTTGAACTCAGGCATAACTGAGGTTGTCTTCCCTTAAATAAGGGCTGATATAAAGAGTAAATGGAGGGAGAAGGGGAGGGGAAAAAAAAGGTTAAAAAAAAAAGCCCCAGTCTGTAGTCCTGCTAGTCCTGTTTTGTTTTCAGAAGGACTCTCCTGTCAAGACCTGCTGACAGATGAGCTCTGTTGAATCTTACAGTGGTGATTTAAGATGTTACTGCATCCCTCGCTCCCCCCACCCTTCAGCTAGAGGTTACAACCCACATAATAGACCTGCTGGAAGAAAATATTTTCCCGCATCTCAGTCATTCCAGGCTATATTCTGGCATATTATCTTAAATATTTGGATGCAAGACATAGAACTATGGGACTGGAAGGACCGTGGGGGTCACCCAGTTCATGCTCCTGCCTGAAGGCTGGATCAACTGCTCTGTGTCATGCCTGTCAGATATTTGTCTGACATTTTCTTAAGTACTCCCAGGGTTGGAGATACATGATCCAAGTAGCTAATGCAAATACTGAATAGCACAGGGCCTGCAGCAGACGCCCATCAAGCCCCACTGGTTTTAATCCCCCTTCCTTTTGAAAGCGACTGCTCCCCAGGTACAGCTCTCCAAGCAGCTCCCCAGACTTCACACACAAACGGTATGTGGGATGATGCCAAAAGCCGACTACAACTCTGTACGTTGCCTTCTGTCCACAGGTTTGTCACGGATGGGCATCGGACTGCTTGGGCATCCTTCCTTCCTGACAGACTCATGTTGACTGTCATCTATTTCCTCTTATCTTCTGATTTCTGACCACTTTGTGCCTGCCTTGATGGCTACTGTTATTGACTCACGTGGAAGCTGGAGTTCCAGGGACTGCAGCGGAGTTTCCTGCGGCTTCACTCCCTCACATTTCTTCTTCAAGACAGACTCCCCACCTGTCATGTCCTACCTTGTGATGTCATTTTCCAGGCATCCAGTGGTTTATCTTGTTCCTGTAGGGAATGAGGATGAAATCCCTTAAGCCTCAGGGTTATCTGCGGGCTGGTTTTCCTTCTTGGCGAGCAGTGGATGGATCTTTTCCTCACTTGGCAACTTCTTTAGCAGAAGGTCTATTCCCCTCTAGCACTTGATCCTCAGCACAGGTCTGTGCACCTGGAGTGGAGTCGGATATACCCCCTGCCCTGGCAGCTGGGCTCTCCAGCATGGAGAGCATCCCTTTCTCTGCAAAAAGAGTCACTTTGACATTAAGGCTTCCTTGACAGAGGCTGCGTTACCTTCCAGGAGCAGGATCTTGCTGGGAAGAGCGAGCAGAGCCCTTGGTGGAGGCACAGAGGGACCTGGTGCTGCCCTCCCGGCCATGCAGCCTTGCCGGGCTCTCCTGGAGCGGCTTTTCCACCTGCCCCTGGGATGTGACAGCGCCAGGGGATTTGCCAGGCACTGGAACGTGCTCGGGCGCCTGCTGGGCACCTCGCGCCGCGTGGCCACAAGCCCCTATTAAATGACAACAGAATTCGCCTTCCCCTAGAGAGGAACTAAAACCACCTCCAGAAGTATTGGTATGCAAAACAAAACTTTTACATCACCATTAGCAAAGCAGAATATTCCAGTTCACATTACTTCAAGTTGAATAATTTAATGTTCGCCCTTTTTAAATTTACCACTTTTAAATTAAAAACTCATTAAAATGTTTCAATAACAGTTAATATTAGCATAGTAATAAGACATACCAAGTGGGCATTACCAGGAGATAATTGACCCGATCTGTAAATTGGTGCCCTTGGCTTTACCTCTGGATGTCAATCAATTAAAGCAGTCAATCATCCCCCAGTAGTGCCTGCCTCAGCAGGTCTTATTGCTTAATCATATAACTGTTGAGCTAATACCATTCATATTTCTGGACAAAAAACTCCACTAGGAATTCCCATTCATTATCACATCAAAATTAACAAGATCTTGAAATGCATATTATATTATTCATGACATAATACTCTGTCAAATGGAAAACATCAAAATCCATCTCTTCTCCCTCCTTTTCTTTATTATTTTTAACGTGCAGCTGTTAATTAGCAATTCTTTAGGATGATCAAGTAATCGGGATACGGGTTTAAGATCAGGTTCACGGCAAGTATGTGGTCAAGTTAATGAGTCGTGATGAGGCTAAGATGTCGCTGTGCAGCGCTCGGACTTCTGCGCGGTGGCTAATAGCTGCCGTGGCCCCAGTTAGTGAAGGCGCAGGCACGCTGTTATTAAGGATAACTGGGTCTGGATTGTGCCTTCCACCAAGATAAGAGTCAACATGTTTGGTAACATCAAAGAAAACCTGATACCTCAAGTATAAGAAGATTAGTATTTACGGTGATCTGTAGGGTTGGCTGTTCCAAGAAGCCTAACAGACACAGCCAGAAGGGACAATTAGTAATAAATTGGCACCGGGATTCTCTCCTGCGCTTGAAATCTGGCACTCTCTAAACACACATTTTAGGACTCTGTTTAAAACCTACTGCAGTTAGCAAGGCAATGTGGTCTAAACGCGACCAGACAGAAATGAAAGGTGTTACAACATGCTGGGAAAGCACAGACAGGTACTCCCATTGGCATGGAAATATGTCAGGTATTTTGCATGGGGCTTCCAGGACAGTATTTCCAGCAGAGTCTGTTATATTCACTCATCCCTTTCAGACACAAATGTTACGTGAAAGTGCAGGGATCCAGACAAGGCTACACACATGATATTTTCAGGTCAAAAACCATCTTATAAGCACAAAATTTAACCTCTCAGAATAAAGGGGACTCTGTGTTAACGCATTTCGGGTTTTTTTTCCCCCTCCCCCAGAGAGGGGAGGATAAAAGTATCCATTTTTTACTGCACTCACATTTGCATCTAATACTTTTGCACTGACCTCAGCAGCAAAAATAGGGACAGAACCCAAATTACCTTTATGTGCAGTTGCTGGAATTTACAGCACTGCTCACAGATTGGCAATTAGCTAAACACTACACGTTAAACTATTTTTCCTCCTTTCATTTTAACTGGCAATCGCCAGGCTGAACACATAAAAAAAATCATTTAAAAATACCCAGGAAAATAGGAAAGAGTGGAAACTTTCTACTCTTCCTCCTCCCAGATGTGCTTGCCATAGCTCTTTGGGAACAGAACCTAATAACTAATCTTTATGGGCCAACTGATAAAGGAGAAGGGAAACCGGCAGAGACAGAAAGACAGGAATATTTCTGCTAACCCTGACATTTGCTCCTCACATTATTATTGGGTGCAATGTTACTTTCACTGCAAAACCCATTGAAATCAATAAGAGGTATCAATGGCAGCGAGCCCTGGAAATTACCTTTCAATGGAGCATCTCTTCAACATGAAACAGATCTCCATGATCTCTCACTGCAATAGATAAGTGCTGTTACATCCAGTTACAGAGGAGGAAAAGTAACTTCAACAAGGTGCACCCGAGGGGCAATCCTTCACACAGGCTGGAAGAAATCCCCCTCTAAGTTATGGTTACAAAGACAGCTGGGATATAAGGGTAGACCCTCCACTACTTCTGTCCTGTCCCCCTCAAACAAAACTCAAGCTATGGTCATAATGTGCGTAACTCCGAAAGCTGGGAATCTGTAACAATATCGGCTGCATTATTAGAAAATCATATTTACTTCCTAAGAAACTTTTAATTTGTGTCAGTGTTATCAAAGCTTTTCAGTATGAAATCCATTGTAATAAAGAATAGAAAAAGTAGGAAGTGTTCACGAGGCCATCATGAGGTCCATATAGGATGATGATTCCTTAACACAGTTCTGTACTAGGAGAGAATAAAAAAGAGGAGCATAGGCTCTTTTAATGTAATTAACAGATGGACACAAGGTGGCTAGTTTGCAAGGAGACCATAGTCAAAAACCTTCATATCATATAAATACTTAAAAATATATCATGAAGAGTCTACTGATATATCCTTTTTCATCAGAGATTAAAGTATGGAGAGCAGGAACAAAGAGTTCATTTAAGCTCTGGCGTGAAATAAACTTCAGAGTTCAGTGGTTTACATCAGTTTTCCTAGATTATATAAACTACTAAGCCACAATTACACAATTTACGACTCTTTCCAGATGATTCCAGTGACAGTTATTACATTTGGTGTTTCTTTTTGGCTGAAATAGATTGCATTTTTGTCAGTGTAAAAGTATGTTTATATAGAAAAACAGTTACTCTTGTTACTAAAAATTATGAAACAAATCATTCAAAACAGTACAGTTCCTTATCTACAACTACAGTATAAGGTTGTATGTATTATCAAAATGCATTTCGAGGAGTTCTTTTGGAAACAGAGGCATAGAGATGACATATATTGGGTTCTGGATTTGAAACCTAGGTATTAAGGTGTGAAACTCCTTGCAACGGCTCTGATGTTTGAGCACAAACCCAGAAAATTCATCTAAACACTTGGGTCAGAGCTGCACTACTTCACTGTCAAACACAATCTTCAGGACAGCACTTCTCACTCGAGGTTTCTGCACTTCTGGCTTTGTTACAGATACTGCTGTAATGGTGCATGGGTATTTGAGGAGAAATCTGACCAGTGTTTTTAGAAATATGTAGTATTTAATATGAATCAAAGTCCTCTGATAGAAAGTTTGGCCCTTTGATGCTTCTCAGGTTTCTGTCTGTTAACCAGCCGGGTTTCTCTGGCTGCCTACACTAGTTACAGGATATATGCTCCTTAAAAACAAGACTCTCTGCAAGGAAATCTTACCCCATGTTGCAGCAAGCGCTAAACCTCGTTGTTGGACCTCAGTACTCATCCTGTTTGATCATTTGTTATCAAAGATGGACCTAAGAGCAAACACTGGATTAGAAGCTCCTGTTATTAATGATTATGAATCCAGCCCTGAACCTTACTGCCTGAATCTTTCTCCATGGCAGGGTCAAACCAGAACTCAATTCTACAATCCTCAAATTCCAGGAACACTTGGATCCAGCTCTGATTTTGGATCTAAACTTCATGGCTTTGATCCACTTGTTACGAAGTCTGATCTCATCCTGGATAAGAAGTAACATTACACAACAAGGAGAGCTAATGCTAGAACTGTGACATTGGGAAAACCTGCTTGACAAGCAAGCTTGTTTAAACAACAGAAATAGGTTGCCAAGATTATGAGCCAGGAAACAGTTTAACAGAAATCAATAAAGAAATTACAAGTGACTAATAAATCCACACAGTGAGTAAAAGCAGACAAAGCTAGAACAGAATTGAAGGCGAAGGCTGTAATACAACCTGCAGAGTGGGTCACTTCTTGCAGTTGTCACACTGAAAGCGCAGCCTCATTGACTATGTTAAAGTGATTGGGTTAAACCTGAGTAAAAACGTGGGATTTGGCCTTTAATAAAATCTGCTGTAGGTTTGCTTTGATGGCTTAATTGCTAGTCTGCTTATCCCCACTGTTACACATCTAATCTGTTTATCAGTTGCTCACCTAAGTGGAAGTATCTGACAGAAGATCCGTCTTTTTAAAAACTGCAATTGCACAACATGAACCTAGAGCCTGGACAATGCAAAGTCACAGAAGCAGCTTCTCTGGAAGAAAGGGAGATGTCCTGATCCTGAGGAGAGGGGTGACATACCTGAAAGATGTTACACAGAGCAGGAAAAAAAGAAGTTGCAAAGTTAACCTTTCTTTGGGGGAGTTTGAAGTATTTCACGTTCTCGCGCTGTTCACCAAATATAATGAAGATTGGATGACAGCTATAGCACGAGATGGGAGCCTTTGCCTTTGAGAGGTAACACTGTACACAGGAGGAAATAGGGAAGCAGCGGCGAAAGTACTTGTGTCCTCCAGCTATTACCATGCAGTGAGGTTGATTCAGGTTAGTGTTGCTGCCCCAAACCTCTCCAGACTGTACTCGATGCTGTGCGACACTGGCCTGGATTGCTAGGACAGAGAAGGTGATCACAACGGATGCAGATTTCAGCACAGAGGAAAGGTAAAAAGTCAGCACGCTGCAGCAGGGAGCTCACTTAAACACAAGACGAGTTTTTAGTGCTGTTTATGCATCGTTTGCATTAATAAAACTCATCCTCCTCGCACCAGCGCTGCTCATCCAGCTCTCCGAGACATCACAGACCCCACTTGCCACCTCCCTTCCTGCAGTGCATCCCGGCGCCACGCTCTGCAGCCACCACCCATGGAAAACCCAACTTCTCCACAAACATGCGAGCGAAATGTTGCAGCACGCACGAGCCTGCGTTGCCAAAGCCGCGCCGCAGCGCCCGGCGAGGACGTAGGAGCCGAACAGGGCAATTTTCTGCTAACCGCTTGGGTCAGCACTGCCCCTGCGGCAACAGGAGCGCTGGAACGGTCATGTCCCTGTTAGTCAGCAAGCCGCATCATTACCATCAACACTGAGCAGAGCAGCGAGCAAGGCGACTGCGTACACTAACACACAGAACAAGCTGAAGAAAACGGCAAAAAATGGCTCAAAATCCCTGCGGCAATCTGCTCGCAGGGATTTTGAGCCAAGGGAAAAGGCTATTTACATTTAAATATGCTTTGTTTAAATTTCTCAGCCTCTGGAAATTCCACCTATTTCCCAGAAATTCCCCCTAGCATTGGATATACCTTTCTCATGCTCTTTTTCTCTGGACGCTTGCACCTCGCCTACCAAACACGCCGTCTTTGGTAGCCCTCCGCAGCCGATTTAGTAACAGTTGGAACTTGCTGCCAGTCACCAGACGAGTTGGTTGGGATCACACGGCACTGCCGCCAAACACGTCTCCGAGCTGCCTCCAACGTGTTGCGGGATGAGCTCTGCCTGCCGGCCGCTGCCCCGAGCCCCACGGAGCGCAGCAGCGCCGCGCGCTCTGAACGGGGAGGCATGAGCTCTCCCTGCGGGACCTCTTTAAATTGAAAGAGCGACAGAGACTCGTGGCAATGAGCTACGGCCAGTCCTCACCCTGCTGTTACTGAGAAGAGTCATCTCCAGCAAGTCCCCTTCTCGCTGCTGCACCAGCTCTAGCAAGAAAAAGTCCCTTTCTGGGTGTTTTTAGAGCACGGGATCGTCAAGAATCCCTACTTGGGATCTTAGAACAAAACGACTCTAAGAACACATCCAGCTATAAATTTGACTCTGACATGTGTTGACAGGTTAGATTTGTAAAAATGTAGGCAATTTGACACCTCCAGATCACAGCAAACACAAGGCCACAAAATCAGACCCTCCAGACTGCTGGTTTGTTCCAGGCTCCCCAAAGTGTCTCTCGGAAGCTATTTTCATGGGGAGCAAAATAACTAGTATAATTGGAAACACTGGAGAAGCAATGGGGAATGGAAGAGGATAAAGCGAGGCGGAAAGCGCACGCCAACATGCATATGTATACATACAGCGTAATTAGCTTCAGTCTATTGTATAACAAAGTCATAACAAATGAGTCAGCTTCTTAGGTGGTGTAATTAGACTTCAGTGGACCAACACCAATTTATAGCAGCTGATAATTGTGATACATAATTATACGGACTGATTCGGATCTGTGTAAATGGTTAGTAAACTTCAATGAGGGCAATAAGGTCAATTCAGTGAAAACATTGCGCAAGTGAGACACAAATCAGATGCCCAATAAAATAATAAAGTACCTTATGTTCACACAGCACTCCTTATCCCAGGTAATTTTTTTAATGAACTTTACGTAGCCAGAATGGCTCAGGGCACTATTAAAATGTGGTCATTTCTATGATGCTACTCACCAGCTCTAACAGTTCTAGAAACTCTGCACACTACCTGGCAACAGCAGGGAAAGAGAATGTTAAATCCATTTGAAAATCCAGGAGGAAATATCGGTGGCAGGAAAGCAACTGTCCGTCTTTGCACTAGGATGGGTACTAGACCTGATAGCTACACTCTTTCTAAAGGCATCCCGGAACAAGAAACTGGAACTTGCTAAATTTTGCCAAGTAAAAGTGTTGTCTCCTTTAAAATCTGAGATACAGATAGTTACCTGTATTTCTCCTCAATACCACCTAGATTGCTCCTAAGGTGATCATGTAATAAGTGCGGAGTTGTATCTTAGACTGTCTCTAGTAATGGGGTCTTCCAGTCTGGCCCAAGAATCTTGTCTGTTAGAAAAAAAAAAAAAAAAAAAAAAAAAAGCAAGGAAAGAAGACTCTAGAATAAGCTGTTGGATTTGGTACACTGCAGGCTGTGAAAGCAAGCTGAGGTTCCTCAGGGAACTGATAACAAGCACATCAGGAATTGCTTCTGATGTCAAACCCGTGCCCTTAAAGCTGACCTCATTAAAAGCTATATTTTACTCCCACTGAAACTGATGGCAACCGTTTCTGCAGTTTTCCACAGGATGTCTATGTGCTAGTCAGCTGTAAGAGCCAAAAGCCGCTCAGCCATTGCTCCATCTGCAGTTCCTCCAGGTTTCCTAACGCGTTTTGGGGGGTTGCGGTCTCTGCAGGAGCAGACGCAGCTTTGCCGAGTGCCCCCAGGTGTGACCGGCACGTGGGAGGTGGCAGGGCGAGCTGCGTGCTCCCCTGCTCTCCTGGAAGAGCAGCAAGGAGCCACACGAGCAGCTAAACTCGCAGCAGCTGGACGGGCCTGTACCAGGTTAACCATCGTGAACTGCTGCAGCTGGGGCAGAGCATCTCCTGCTGAAACTCCCCCTTACAGAAAGGACTCGTGCTGAGTCACTGCCCAACACTCTCTGTGCTTTAAAACAAACTCCCAGCATCATTTAAGCTTTTACCAGCCATTTGAAACCAGCACTAGGGGTTCAAATCCCTGAACTACCTCGCTGTGGCGCTGGTTTCCTAACACACCGCCGGACCTCCACCATCTTTAAGGACGTTCCGAGTTACACCATGTGCTCACTGCCACTCAGTCCCCTCTGCCCTCTCTGCCACCCAAGGGCAGTGCCAAGGCAGGTGATAAAAGCCAGCAGAAATTTGTCATGCTAGTAAGTCACAAAATTACAAAGGGAAAACAACAAAATAAACCTGCTCCTTCTCGCTGTCCCCACCCAAGCATAAGGAAGCCCAGCACCAGCAAGCCCAAATCTCTTGACATATGTGTCTCTGGAGGAAGCAGGAGCAACAGAAAAGGAATGTAAATGATCTCTGACCAATGACTTTTGTCTCGTTGTGGTTTCTGGTATGGTATACGTGGTTTCTCACTCAGGAAGCTAATGAATGTGTATACAGCAATGTGTTCAATGTGCTCAGTGTTGCGAGATTAGAGAGTGAAGGATGGCATGGGACATGTCAATATGGATCTGGAATGATCAAAGGAGGCCGGCTTTTCTGGGCGCAAGACTGGGTTGGGTTACAGCAAAGGAAAAATGTGAAGTGCTTCTTAATGTGTTTTCTCTGTATTCTCTGTTCTAGGAGCACCGTAAATGGAAGAACATCTTCTCCCCTAATAATCTATTTCCTGCATCTGGTTCCCCCAATAAATATATTAAAGTTCTGTTTGAAGTGTACAGTTTGTTAGGAAAACAGACTTGCCATTGTCTGAAACAATAATCACGAGTGCTGCTTAAAAGCTGAAGTTAGACTATGCGCATATCTTTGCTGTGACTAGTTATCAGTCATGAATCTTGTACTTAGGTAATTATAAGAGGTTTCTTTTTTAAAGAGGTGATTTACTTTCCCTATAGCCTTGCCAGATTTTCTTTCTTTTTTTTTTTTTAATATTTGAATTTTACACGTTAAGTAGGGCATGCTCATTTTTCTTCAGCCTCTGCCCTCTTTTGAGTTATGCATCCCTTCAGTGAGTAATGAGCAGTTGGCAACTTTTATGCATAAGAAAGAAAGTTCAATGAATTCCAAATACACTACATGGACGCTCCTTTCCCTACATGAAAAGTATAACATTTTTATGAATTGGGCCCACAATTATCCAGCTTTAAATCACTGTCTCTTTTCTTCTCTGTGCTCTGACTATTTATGCTCAGGGGACGTGCAGTTGCAATGTGTTATAAATTCAACAGAATCACTAATTAAAAAACCTACTGTACCAAAATAGAGCAAGGAGTGGAAATGGAGCCAAGAAGCCGAGCCAGGGCAGCGGTGAAACGGCCTAGCCTGCAAGGCAGCGATCTGATCCTCATCTGGGATTAACTAACGCAGCGCTCCTGCTCCAGAGGATTTACAATGGCTGCAAACCCGGCCCCAAATTGCAGCCCCCGACTCCGTCAGGGAACTTGGCTTTCTGTTCCCCAGGGCTTGCCAGGGAGGCTTCTCATCCCGGGGCGGTTTTGCCATCGGGTTTAGCGGGGAATCATATTGCTGGGTGCTGAGCTCTGCCCTCTGCAACCCCTTGGGAGCGAGTACCAGCCCTTGGGCAAGGGCGTCGGGCAGGGGACGGGGCAGCCACGTGCACCCTTGCGAGCTTTCCTGCTCCAAAACAGAGGTGTTCAGCTTTAGACAAGCCACAAACCAGCAAAGTAAACTACGCAAAGCTGTCCTGGGAGATGTATTTTGCAGTGGATTAGCTCTTCCACCTCCATTTCAACGAACGAGCGGTGCCCTACAAGAGGACACGGCAAAGGCTGAAGGATGGCAGCAAAGTCAGCTCTGCACCCCATTCCAGCTAAATCCCTGAGCACTGCCCATGGAAGGACACTGAGCTGAACAGCGAGTCAGAGAAAACAATCTGTCTTCAGTCTGACAAACATCTTTAAAAATAATTATATGGCAGCAATATTTACAAAAAAGTGTTCAATGGATGCTATAAATGAAACGTCAATAAGAGCTCCCAGAGGAAAAGAACATAAGTTGTATAGGGATAAATTCAAACTAAAACAAGATATAGAGGCCCGAGCTGTTGTTTCGGGTTGATCAAACAGAACATCAACTAGCACCAGCTGTGACAGATAAGGAAAACTCAGCTGCCCCACACTCCTGTCCCACCCCTGCTCCAGCAGCACCCGCACCACGAGTCAGCCCCGCAGCTACCGCACAGCTTAACCAGCCCCAGCCCGCTTCAAAGCCTGGTGCCGCAGGAGGCAGCGGCTCGGCAGCTAATTCGTGAGCGCTCGGCTGCCCGTGCAGCGGGGACACCGCAGCGAGCCAAGGGCAGTGACCTCGCCGCTCACCCTCGGCTAATGTGTCCCCATTTGCCAGAGGCAAGCAAGAAGGAGGAGGAG
Source organism: Crypturellus tataupa (assembly GCA_034781795.1). Lineage (NCBI taxonomy): Eukaryota > Metazoa > Chordata > Aves > Tinamiformes > Tinamidae > Crypturellus > Crypturellus tataupa. Next base: position 1,708,981 of record JAWLRI010000685.1, read on the forward strand.
ACAGAGAGGAGCGGGCTGGCGGCCAGCATCCCCGAGAGCATCCCAGCACCACGCGGTCAAGAGTAACCAGGCCTCCAGAACCAGAAGATGAGTTAAAAGTCACAAGATTAAAAAGCATTTCTAGACTCGCAGCTAACTGCCACATCGCGCAGGGTGCATGTACTGACGGTCTCTGCTGTGTCTCTGAAATGAAAGCCCGCGGTCTTCCTAAATTGCCTGACGTGACGCGCAGCTCAGCCCCTGGCAGACAAGATGCTACTGAAGACAAGCAGGCACTCGCACCGAGAGCTTGTCAGGAGGAACGTACACAACCTGCTTCTGAAGCGCAGGAGCTTCATTTAACCTCAGAATTCATCTTTTCCCCGTGTTTCCTCCTCTTACTGTAAGGCCAGTCCAGAAACCTCATACATTTCGCTAGCACAGACTTGATAAAACTGGGCCAGACACGTGGATGGGAAGCAGCCAGACACACACGGGTGAACCGCTGCTGTGGACGCAGCACAGCCATGGAGCGGCAAGCCCTTCCCAAAAACCTGGACACAGCCAAGTCTGCAGGCTCCTCTGAGCACTCGGGAAGCCTAAGGACAGTGTCCTGGTGAAAAGCCGCTCTCCCACCAGCCGAGCTTGGAGAAGGCCGACGGCTGGACCCTGCTCAGATCAGCGTGGTGGAGGCACCAGCCTTCCTGAGGGCGAGAAGGCTACTGAGGACGAGTCAAAGCAGCCTGCTGCAGCCCAAAGCAGAGAGGCCTCTGCAGCATGCCCTGAAGGCCAAACCGCTGGCCTGGGAAGCACCACACTGTGCAGGACACTCGGGTGTATCGGGGCAGCTCTGCTGAGCCCCTCCATCAGTCCCCTCCGAGATCTGCAGCCGTCGCTCCGAGCGGAGCACTTGGGCATCTGCTGCGGTGACCAGAGGCAGGGAGTTTCTGAAGGAATCAGCTCTCTATTCTCCCAATTGTGACCAGCGGTTTCTCAAATCTTGAGCATTTATTCGAGCCACCAGCCTTCGGTAGCAAATGGCTCGAGTTTTGATGTTTAATGTTGCAGGGATAGCAGTCGGCAGCTTTTCTTGTTTTCAGCTCTTTTAGCACACAGTTTTGCCTAAAGCAAAATATGGTTTCAAGCAGTCTCACTCCACTAGCACTTTCTCCTTGCCTCAGCTAACGGCATTGTATATGTATTAAAGATGTTGCTGCAGAAGTTGATGCTACAGGGCTTGATCACTTATTTCAGGTAGTCAGCAATCCAACTTTTTTTTCCTTTTTTTTTTTTTAAATGCACCTTTTATACAAAAGAATTGTTTGTTCCTTTTGGGGGGTTTTACAGGCCAACCTCAAAGCTTGTGTTAAAAAAAAAAAAAAAACCCTCAAGGAGGGGGGAGTTATGCACTTGATTGAGACATCAACTTAACATGACATTTTACAAAGAATGTCAATATGCCTCCTTAAAGAGACACCGCCGTATTAGTTTAAGTGACTGGGTTTGCCGAGATTTCTTTAAGGTTGACTTAGATGTCACATGCCATTAGCTCTGGAAGCCCAAGCAGCCCACCACGGCGAGCAGCCTGCGCGGCCAAGGGGCAGGGGTCACAGGTAAGCAAAGCCCCGCTAAGATGCTGCCCGGGATGCGCATGCAGCAAAACGCAGCAGCAAAAGCCCTACAACTACAGCACGGATGGCAACGACTTCTCAGGTATCAGCCCAGCTCTAAAAAGAGCCTGCGCTGCCTCCAGCCACCTGGTGAATCCCTACTGCTCTCCTCATCTGCATGGAAGGGCAGAACACGCCTGCATTAAAAGTTCAGGACATGTGTGTGTCTTTGAGGATATGAAAAGTGAGCTATCGATTAGCAATTGACAGGCGCAATAGAAATGTTATATGGGCTGAGAAAGAGCCATGCATAATTTATAGCTGTGCCAAATATGAGTGACAGCAAACAGCAGGAGGGTTGAGCGCAATATCGATTACTTTAAAAAACTGAGAAAGGCACCGTGCTGAGGGCTGGGAGGATAAAGAGGAGAGGCAACAAGCAGAGAAAACAGGAGCAAAGCCATTAATGACGTTGTGCTACCAGCCACTGCCAGGCTAGGAAACGGAGGAGACAGTCAGGTGGAGAGCACTGCTCTCTCCTTCCCAATCAATAATACCATGTCAAAACATAAAATGCATGCTTCTGCTCTTAAGTAAAATGTGTCTAAGATTTTTAAAAGCATTGATTCAAGATGGATCAATGAAAATCTAGGCATATTTTCCTGTGCAAAAAGGGGGTAATAACACTTTGTAGATAATCACACAACAGAAGAGATTTTCAATGTTAGTTATAAATGTCCTATTTATACTACAATCTTTTTGTCAGTAAAGGTTAAGAATAGTAGGTCAAGGAGCCTTGCTTTGTTTCGGGGGGGTACAGAGATGTAAATGCAGAGCACGTGGTTTTGTTAAAGGATGAACGAGGGCAGAACTGAACCTGAGCGGAAAAACGTCTCCAAGTAGCTCCAGCTTCACTTGCAGGGGGCTTCTGGGGGCTTCTCCTCCAAAGTTCTCGTGAGCCTTAACCTCAAGAGTGGAGCCCCCAAAGAGGCAGCATCAGGGGCTTCACTGCTCAGTTCCAGGGTCCATGCAAAACCGGGTTCTGTAACAGGAAGGTTCCACTATTGTAGCTGTTCCAGCAACTCCTCAGTCTCCAACAGCAGAGCACACTGCTTGGTTCTAGCACGGCACCGTCTGGCCTCACTTGGCCTCACATCAACCCTCCAAGGAAGCCCTTGTGCTGCTGGTGGCAAAGCCGGGCACCAGCTGGGCACATCGCGCTGCTTCTGCTGGGGGGGTCCTCTTGGACCCACTGGGAAATGAGTCTTGGCGTTTGCCTGTGCCAGTGACCAGAACGCTGAAAGGGGCCTCAAGACAAATGGAAAGTAAACACTATTCTGAACCCCCTGAAACAAAAAGCTTTCGAGCATTTCACAAGAATGCAAATTGCAGACAGCAACAGAGATTCATTTTTATTCAATAGGTGCATTTTTTTAAAAATCAATGTGAAAAATTATCTTGTCCAATACTTGTTGTGCATGTATCCAAATCATCAAGATAATTGCAGAAATAATTTTCTTACATTTAAATGCTTCTTCTTTTTTATTCAAGGATCCCATTTTCCCATAACAATGCAATATCTCACTGTCCTGAGCATTTCAATTCTCCTAAAGTTCTAATACCAAGGCACTAAATTCCTCACCATCAATAAAATATATTCCCTTTGTGAACTCCCACTGCTTCCCTCATCATCAGTAAAAACTGAAAAGCTTTACAAAAATAATTATTTTGCTGCACACTGTTTTTCATTTTTGATAGGATCATAGCTGTAGACTTCTCCAAACACGCATCTGAGAAAACTCTTGTTGTTACCTCCACTGACCTGAGTAATTAGTTGTGATCCCTCTGCTCCCAGATTGGTGAAACATGCTGCCCAAAACAGACTCTTCCCAAGTCTCCCTCGAGCACAGGCACAGGAATGAACAGCACAGGCTACGGGAATGAGGAGAGAGGAGCATTTGTGCAAGCAAGTAGCGTGTGGCATGTGGGGTGCCCGGATGGGATGAGGGGAGCCCATGAGGTGTCCCCTTGGAGAAGATCTGTCCCAGGAGCTTCGAGGTGCCCCAGCCATGGGAACAGGCCCCTGCTGTCAGCACGTGCTCAGAGAGCTGATCCCTTCTCCATGCACAATTCTTACATTGGTGGAGCGGAAGGAGCATTTTTTACCTCTCCCTTTTAGAGGGCTGCATAGGTGATCGATCGAGCAGGCTGCATCTCCTGCTTTCTGTAGTCCCCCAGCCTAATTAGTTGCCAACCAGACGTGGTCCATGCGAGCAGACCCCTGCGGCTGGAGCAGCGGGTGGGAGAAGAGCTCCACACCCTGTCACTGGCCCGCGCTAGACCTGCTGGTGACACTAATTGCCTGGTGGCAGCAGTGCCGCTGGCGGAGGTGCACGCGGCCCACGGGGAAGCTCTTCAAAGCCACCATAATGAGTAACCCATGTGCTGCTTGAAAGCCCCACCATGGACTTGGAGTCCTTCGCGATTACCTGGTATAGCCAGACCTCTGTCCCCTGCCCGTGTTAGTGAGAGGAGTCACGCCTAACCTATTTGAATTTTATGTTAACAATCTAGGGAAAATACAAGGACAACTCATACCAAGCACATTGTACTCAGAGCTAGAGCAGCTTCAGAAGGAGGCCAGCCAGGATGCAGCCTGGTCTGGCCAAGTTTTGGCAACAGGGGACGCAGGAAGTCTGCTCTAGGGGCAATGCTACCAGTTCATTAAACCCCGGGCAGCCAGGTGCCTCCCCAGCCTCATGACCAGGCAGTTTAGGGGCATATGGTTATGCCCTTAGACCTTGATAAGTGCTCCAACCACAGGTCAAAAACACAACCCCATGGGAGCTTCTGCTGGTGGGGACAGGTACAGCCGCCCCGCAGTGAAGAGGAGACTCCCAGGTGCCCCCCGCGTCGGGCAGAGGATGGGGCAACTTGCTGCTCTTCGGCGTTCCCTGGGCGTCTCTAAACGAAAGTGGCGAATGTAAGGAACAGAGGAGAACGAGTCCAATGTAAGCACCACCATGGCTGCAGACCTCTTCTGGTCACTACTGCTTACTGCTTTCCATTATACTCAGACCCAGCACAGCTTTCTAAAGCAATACGTAGCTCTACTGAATGATTTATACAGCACGGATTGCAGCAGACACCCTGGCACTGACATTACAAAAAACCTCTCTGCAAACTAGCACAGTGATTAAAAATAGAAACAAAAATACACGACACCACAATCTAGAAATGCGCCTTTCCACAAGTGTCCCAAAATACCTGCATCACTTTGGATGACTCCAGCAACCACTCTAAAGCATCATCACTCTGGGAATCACTGCTTTTGGAAGGCAGAGGTCACTGATTCTGGGAAGACCATGTCATCATCACCAAAGCACGAGGGAAGCTGTACCAGACACAGCAAAATATCTGTGTCTCAAATGTGGCAAATACCTCCATGGAGAGGGTGTTTACATTTTTCCCTGTCCTGCCTTAGACAAAGCTCAGAATTAAACACCTATCTTAGCTGAAAAATTTCCTTGAAGTGACAGACTCTCCACAGAGTTCTGCATTGGTAGATATCATGACTATTTCAAGAATAAATTGACTCAATTCTACTCACATAGTTAATATATGAAATTAATACTCACTGTAATAAGCCAACTGCTGTCTTGCTTCAACATCTATGCACAGAGGAAGACCAAGCTTGAGTTCCAGCCAAGGAGCCCATGTTGTAGAAGACGCACATAGAAAGGGATGTCCTGCACATTCTTGGCACGCTCCTGCAGGCACTTGGAGGACCTGTGAAATCCCAGCTTACTGCAATAAATCAGAACAACACTGCGGTCATTCAAGCTGTGGGATCACCTCCTTATCTACAAAGATCTAGTCTGGGGCTCACACATCCTTGCCACACTCACACACTCCTCTAAAATGTAATTTTTATTCCCATCTGAGCAGCTAACACAAATCCTCTGCTGCCTAGTACAGAACACAGATTTCTTCCTCACAGAAAACACAGATTTCTTCCTCAAGGAAGATGCACCAGTTAGTATGGAGTGCTAGCCTGGTACATAAGCTGACCTAAGTACGTTCTAGCCGAGCTCAGCAGGGTGCTACTTGCAATTCAACCCAGTGGCTTTAATCTGTATAAAGCCCTGCAGGTCCCTCTTGGCTCTCTCTGAATCTGATCTTGGCTGTAGCTGAGAGCAGAACCCTTACTGCTGCCCCGAGCCAAGGTACTCTGCTAACAACAGAGCAGCAACCCAGGGGACAAGCTGTTGTGGGGAGCACTTAAAGTCTTCAGAGCCAAGCCCTGGTCCTTCAACTTGCCCAGCCTTTGCTCACAGTGTGTCAGATACCACCAACCACCTACATGTCCTCAGAGCACCTGGACAACCTGAAGGAATGCTGACCTTCTCTCTCAGATGTGGTTGCCCTTACAGATTGCATTATTTTAAAAATTTAAATGGTTACTTGCCATAAGCACTTTGCATTTACATTTATGAATACTCAAAACGCCACCATTCATCTTGAAAACACACTGCCAAACTGCGTGCACTGTTAGGAGGACAGTTTGAAACATTCCACGTCCAGATCAGTTGAAAATTTGCCTTAGACATAGTTAGATGTCCTTCCCTCCTTGGAGCACTTAAAACACATCCACAAGAGAAGAAGCATCGCTCTGGTCTTCTGCTGGAGCAGCAAAGGCAACAAAACTCAACACAGTCAGGAAATCACCACAAAAGAAAGGGAGCCTGCACTGGGCAACAAGAAATACAGATATTGTTTTTTGCTCAGCTGATAACAAAGCACATTCGACCCTCCCCTGCTCCTGTTTCTCCTCTTTTGGCCCTTTTAGATAGATTTTTTGTCTCTCTCTTTTAGATTAAGTTTTGCAGGCAGAGACTTCCATTCTGCACCAGGGCTCAATTCAACAGAGCAACAAATCCATTTGGGACCTTGCTGAACTCCAGTAACTCAAACCAGTTGGATTAAAAACAAAGAGCTCTGGGGTCTGAAAACACATGTTTCTCAGACTTTAGCATTTAGTTGGGCACTAAATAGGAGTTGAATAGCTTATTTAAGACTCAGCGGGAAAACAGAAACTTTCATAACCACAAGTTGTATAATAATATGCATAATGTATTGAATTGAAAAACCTACTGTCTTTATCTCTTTAATGATGACTTTGAGAAGCAGATGTTGCAAAATCTACTAAACATTTTACTGTTTCCTCTATTCATTTATAGACAGCTTTAATGATGTCCTGCTATGTTCATGATTATTTCTTGCCCCTGCATTTATTTCGATTCCTGTTACTTTGTTAATTACTACTGTAGGTAGATCTGGGCAGAGTATATCACGGTACGTCTCACAGGTGATATTGCTCTGTGTTTGGGATGTTACCTAAAAATAGAGCTTGAAGAAGGAAAAGAAAATCATGCTGGAACTAGCATCAGAGCTGTGTTATCCATAAGAATCCCTAGAATTATTCTGCCTGTTATTTAATTAGCTCCGACAGAGGTTGCAGAGTGCACAAAACCTACCCAGGGATCTGCAGTAATATTTGGAGATCATTCTTTTACTGCTCTATCATTACAGTTTTATGTACCCGTGCAATTGATAGAAGCAATATAACATCTTTGAAAAATACAGAAGAAACAAAAAAGTAATATACACAAAATAAATCCGACTCATCTTAGATTCTACTAGCGCTGCACCCACGGCATCATTTAACAGTTTGCTAGGTCTGGTGTACAGACTACACTTCATTGGATCATGACAAAGTACTTAGATCTAAATACATTTCCTCTATTTATCCCAGTTGGAAAATCTGAAGGGAGCTGTTTGAGCAAGGGTGAATATATCACCCTTTCATTTACAAAAACTCTATCTTTGTGCTTCTCAAGAGTTTCTCTGAACATGAATCTGGAATGTTTCATAAAATAAATAAAAGTATTTCAGCAAGATGCAGTGGAATTCAAGAAATAGCTATGGCTGTGATGGTGTGTGGGGAAAATTATCTGAGGAAGCATTTCTGCATTAGACAAATTTCAAGTGACCTTAACAGGAATTCTGAGTATGGTGAAAAACAAAGTTTGCCATCACTCAGCAGACATCCAAATTACAGGAGGAAATCCAAGTCTTTATATGGAGTCCTTCTGCAATACTTACAGCCAAAAGAAAGAGCCTAGAGAAGATATATCATTTCAGTGGCATCTCTTTCAGTTTGAATTTAGTAAAAACACCATGACACCCAGCACTGGGATAGCCAAGTGACTCATTTCTTACCAAAGTGAGACTTTTCAGAGAAGCACTGGGTGAATGAGAAGTGAATCTCATCAGCAGGATCTTTATTTTCTCTTTAGCAAACCCCAGAGGGAGCTCAGCTTAGCTCTCAGCTCCTAGGCTAAATTTACAGCTAAAAAAAGGCCCCTCAACCCTTTCTTTTCCTATGGATTGCTTTTGATGCCATTAAAAGATTAAAAATACAGAATCCAGCCTGACCATTTTAAGGAGATATATGTCTTGATTCATTTTATTTTTAAATACCCTTATGCTTGAGCGGTATCACATACTAAGCTTAGCTTTATTGAACGACAAGCCGCTAGGCTAACGAGGGGGCTGCTCTCAGCAAGCACCCGCAGTTTACAAGCAGTGCAAGCAACCACCACCATCAGGTACTGCAGCCCCGACGAACGAGTGACAGAACGAGCACATTTTGTGCCAATATGCCATTTTGTGCCAAAAAACTGCACTCGGCAGCCACCACAGGAAAGGTGGGAAGGCTGAAGCAGCCCATGACCACAACGACGTCCACCCCGTGTGTGCATACAAGGGGCGATGATGCCTTGGCTGTCGAGTGCTGGAGTCTGGAAGACGGTAGGGACAGCGTGAATCATTTGTCAAGACTTTTTAATGAGAATGTATTTGACAATACTCAGCAAATACCTGTGGCAATAATTAGCAGCCTATTAAAGACCTTCTTGTGCTTATTCCAAAGTCAAGTCACCGATTACAGCCCTGTATCCTCAGCCTTGCAATTCTATCTAACAAATATATAGGGACAAACGTGTCACTTCTCTTACAGATCTATATACATTTTTTTATTTCTTTCTTTTTCTTTTTTTTTTTTTTTAAGTATAAGCAAGTTGTTGAAATCTGGATTCAATTTATATGAGGTGTGAAAGATCATGTCAAGTGCAGGCAATGACTCATACCAGGAGAAAGGGCACTGATTTCCCAACTATCTGATCAACTATGGTTTTAGGCAAATGACTAACACTGGATATTGGATTATGTACTTTTGAAAGTGTGCCACAACTGAGCATGCAGCTGACTAAGGACATATGGAAAAGGTCCTTTAGGCTGCTTCATTCTAGAAAGAAAAAAAAATAGAAAGACTATGGAAGAGAATGAGACAACACTGTTCCACTGGTACCTCTTTATATTTCGTGAAAAGAAAACACATATCATGACACCCAGCAGCGGGGTTTGTTAAGTGCTTTTGATTTCTTTTTAAAAGCTGCTTCAAGGGGAAAACACGAATCCATATACAATAGAGAGCAGAAACAGAAGTCACGTTTTGGTTGGAGTGGCCATCTCGCTGGAGCAGCCTGGTAACGGGGCACCAGAGGGGGCCGGGGTGACCTCCCCACTGCATCGCTTGGCTGTCGCGCAGAGCGCAGCCGCACACCGGTCTGTGCACAGACCTAGGCAGCGCGCGGGCTCCCCTGCACCGTGACTACCATCTATATCCTGGCAGCCAGAGCACTTCGCTTGGGCGCAAAGATGCCATAAACCCATCATGGGGAGATGCGTTTGCTCCCCGGAGCAACGGCTTTGCTGCAGGCAAGGCAGCCAAAGACACGAGGAGAGCTGCCACAGGTGCTAGGGCCTCAACTCCATCCAGTTTCCATATAGAAATCAGAAATAATTTGTCCAATCAACATGTTACAGTTTCCATCCAGAGACTGTGGCCACAACAGTGACTGCGGTCAGTGCCAGCACCACAGTCCCTTCACTGGTGAAGGGACTGGTGAAATACCCCAAGGTTCACCCAGGTGCCAAAGAAAGACCTGGAGGCACAGAGCGAGGCTCTGCAACCACAGGACGGCCGGTCTTACACTGGCTGCCAGGAGAACTTTGCCCTTCTTCGTTTTCAAGCATTAATATTCACGCCTCAAAACAAAGTCAACGCACAACACGAGACCCATGACAACACCAGCGCGGGAGAGCAGCAGTAAGGAGCTTACAAGTAAATAAAATAATCTTATCCAGAGGTATCTATGTGCTCTTGCTCTATTTACCTATAACTCCCAGAACTGTAAGCAAAAAATATTGGCTGTCCCTAGTTAGAGGGACTGGTTTATCTCTATTCCTGACCCTTTAATTTGTCATCTAGCCAGAATCCCCTCGGTGAGAACGTTTCTGGCACTCCAAGGCTGCCGTTAACTTAATAAGGAATGTAAGCACAGTTAGATAAATTAATTTCAAGGTCAAGCACGCTGACAGTGGAAAATGCATGCAAGTGGCAGGTAATAGAAGAAAACTCGCATGCATACTGATACACTGTTAAAGGCAGATGTTACTAGATAATTCAATCTGAAATGTAACCGATGTTTTGAGTTGCCCTTTTCCATTAAAAGAATTGTAGCAGATGCAAAAATCAAAGATTATTCAAAGAATTAAGATATGAAAAGCATGTTAGATCACTAAACTCCAATTAGTTAAATTAAATTGTATACCATTATCTACCTGTAGCTTTATTGGTAGCCAACATCAGCACTCAGCTTGAGCAATAATAAAATTAGAGAATAACACTTTAATTGAATTGCACTTAAAAGGATCATGCTGACAAATGTGATTGTATCTGGCTGTAATGCACACCTTTTCCAACGATCATTAAATCCAATGAAATGAAAGTCACAGGATCTTGACAGCTCTCTGAAATAATCTGTGAACCATGCTGTATCTTGCAGTACCTAATCAATTTAGAGAAGCCTCATTAAGGCTCTGCAGCTAAAGAACACTTAAAAATCAAAACAAATTACAACATGTTATCCATAACTAGCTAATCATATCGATACAACAAGGACGTATTGTGTTGCAACAATTCATTTCCTCCCTAAGAAGTGTTTGCCATGGATGATTTAGGAATTGTTATTCATAACCGCGATCAGCTAGCCCTAATGTCAAGTTTTTTCATCTCTGTTCATAATAAACATTTCTTATTCTGTGCCTGCACTGTATTTCAGGTCTAATCCTGGACTCTATGGGTGCATGAGTGTTAATTATTTGTGTGGCAGTATGCATATTTGTTTCTCTCCTTCACTGTTTTTGCCCTTCTGGAGTATGCAGAAACAATGATGTGTGATTCCGGGAACAAATTAGACATTATCAGATACCCATGTGAATATTTCTTGGCAATTTTTGCTCACTGTGAGTACTTTGTTGCTGGGTTATTTAACAGCCAATAACTCACCCTCACTCCTTCCTACCTTCGGTGGCTGTTTCCTTTTTATATGGCAGCTAATACAAAATAGTGTACCTTGATGTAACACTTACACATGAGCAATCTGAGCTGGGTAATTTAGCAGATTAATGAGACCAGCAAATAAGCATTTGAAACTGAGGCATATCTGTGGCACTCATTCTTGATCTACTTAGTCAACGTGGACTTGGCCGGTCACCTTTCCCAGCGGACTCTTCTCCATCACACGGTAAATCATTCTCACTCAAATATATCTTTTTTTGAGATTCCCCATCAGCCTTAGTTGATAAAAGTCCCAGGCATCGGATGGGGTGTGTGGAACCAGACACAAGCTCCTTTTCTCCCAGATGGACGTGATTTTTAGTCACCTGCTCTTGCTGTTGATGAACGCTCCTTCAGCTTTGAGCCTCTCAGTGATCATTATCGTGTAACTTCTGCCTCTCAACAAAGCATAAACCTGGACACAATGCTGCTGTGCTGTCTGCTGCCCACCACGCTGCTCTGCATGGTCCACTCGTGGACCAACAGGAGAACAGAGCTGCAATGCAACAGCAGGTTAACACAGAATACGACACTGATGTTAAATACAATTTATAATGCAGAGGTTAAGCTATCTGAAGAAATATGTCTTTAATAAAGACATGCTGTTTTTTTCTGTTCTCTTTCTGCACGAAAAACAGAGTAGGATTCCAGATAACATATGGATTTCTACACAATGCTTAAAGCAATTTTTAGTGCTTGCCCAAGGTACGCAGAAGTAGCAGTTATACAAGAAATCTATCGCTCAGTCAAGGCAATAGTGAGTCCATAAACACTGAAAAGAGTTTAGAGATTTAAATGTAAAGATAATAGATCCAGGAACCTACTATATGTTTAACACCTATTAAAGTTAATGTTATTAGCATCATGGTAGTGCCTATGAGGCCAGTCACGTCAGAAGTGTTTTGAATATGGCAGAAAAAAGACATACACACAAAAAAATGGCACAAATTTCTTCTGATATTCTTCTCCGGGAGCATGAGAAGCTTCCGGGTCATGGAAAGCCACATGTACTTTGCTCCAAGGCACCAAATGTGACTCAGCTCCAAGTTCAAATGCGGCAATGCAAAGAGAACTATTTTAGAGAGTTAACTCAACAGCTGAGGGCCTTTGCCCTATAGAAATACCTATAGAAATACCTATTGAAAACATACTGGATGGGTCTGTGGAAACTTTCTTATTCCTGGGACAGCCAGGAGAAATACCATCAACTGCACCTTAATTACAGCCACAGAAAAGAACTGGGATTCAGAGCTTTTATGTCTTTTGACCAGCTTTGATAAGCTGTAGGTACAAGCCCTGGTGCAGGGGTTCTGTTCTTGCACCTTGGACTACCTTTTCCCACTTGTGGGGAAGACATTTTAAGAGTTACTATCTTTTCTAGCGAACAGAGTTGCATTTAATCCTCATTTTGCCCAAGCATAAACAACTAGCACAGCACATGGCAAGGAAGAGCCACTTGCTCACTCCTACATGCTAAACGCACATGAAACATCTGGAGTACGGGGTCTTACAAAGGAAAGAAACTTAAAGACAAAACAGGAGGACTGACAGTAGTATACAAACATCAGTAACTATTTTTTCTCATTCTTTCAGGAGAAATCTCCTAACCCATTCTCTCATCAGGCGCTCAAGGGAAATTATGGTGCTCCCTGCTGGATATATATGTCTAATTATAAAAAAACTGCTCTCTAAAGAAACAGAGCCATTCCCTGGGAATCAGAAGGCATTGGGACAAATACAGCTTTATACCATGGCTGAGACTCGGAAAAGTTTGGAGAAAGCCCATCAACAGAATGGAAAAAAATTGACTGCTGTGTCAAGTATTGCTCTCTGTTTTGCTGTGCGGAGCACTCTTTAACCCTGAAATTAATTAGAAACAACACACACTTGTGGTTCCCCTCAAGGCAATGAAAAATCACTAATGTACATATGCAATAACTTTCCTTTTAGCAAGAAATTTTATTAGGCTATTTCTATTTTGAGCCAAAATACAGTGTACACGTCAGATGGCAAGAGCTCCGAAAGCGGCAAGATTGGATCGAGTAACTAATGAATTTTGAATATGTTTATAAAGGGACATTCTGCCATATTTCAGCGCTGGCGTCTCAGACTGAATGATGACTCGGTGAGATCCTGCCAGATTTGTTAAGAAAAAAGTGGACGAGTCCCTGGGATTTCCTGCCACCCAGGTCCCTGGTATAACCACCTAGTGCCGGGCACATCTCTGATCAGACCCTCTCCGGCCAAATTTGATGACAGTAACTTCCAGTTTCTTTGAATTCAGTGAGGAATTCGGCAAGGAACCTGCAACTGGTCAGGACCAGGCCTGCCCAAGAGCTATCCAAAGCCTCTATACAAATGAGATCTGCCTTTTTCCAAAGACTTGGAATTCAGATGTTTTTCTGGCATTCTCAGACACTTATGTCCTACAGAATTAAGTGGCAATTCAGCAAAGACGGCAATGCAGCTCCCAAGTCAGGGAGAATTCAGAAGATGCACAAGGAGCCTCTTCAGACGCATGGTTTGGGTTTGCAGAAGGTCACGTTAAAATGTTTGCTAGTCCTTGACTGCTGAATGATGCCATTTCCAACACAAAGCCTAAACATTTATCAACACTTAGGTAACCAGTATTGCAAAACACATATTTTTCAAAAGCCTTAAGTAATAACGGAGTATAGAAAATAAATAAAAAATAAGTCAAGAATAAATGTATTCTGTATTTTCCCTGTATTCCCACCGATTACTTTTTAAAAAGCCTTTACACTGTAACCACAATCTGATTTTTTTTTTTTCTCATAGGGTCTATGAACTTTTCTTTTGGAAAAAAGTTAAGACTTATATTTTCACCTACTTCCAGGAGCAAAAAGTATTAAGAAAACTATGAGCTATCCATAGATCCACGCTAAGATCACCGCAGCTGGCAGTGCTGAGCTCTTACAGCAGAGCCATGCCTGGGCCCTGCGCCTGCCTCGCACCGACCTCGCGAGTCCACGGGGCAGGGAAAGCCCCCCCAGACAAGGCACCGCTACCACAGACCGGCTGCTGCTTTCCAAACGCTTCAGAGCAGGATGCAGAGACGTCGTTTTACCCCAAAGCCAAATACAGAGCGGCTCTGAATCGCTTACAGTTTTTCTCTGAAAAATCCTTTCCCTCAGAAACATCTGTTAAAGTTGTATGGCTGTGAAATACAGACATACGAATTCTTGATTTTGCAAAATTTCCTTCTCTCCCCCAACTCATTTTCAACCTCCCCATCTCACATCCATTATCAGTAGCCAGGCAGCAGCCCTCTAAAACCATTTTCTTTCTTAAATGATGTTGGAATAATGCTAACAAGATTTTTTTTTTTTTTTTTGATCATCAGATTACAGTTCTCATGTGCATCAAAATTGCATTAAGGGTCTGATCCTGCAATTGTGGTTTCATTCAGTGAAACCAAAGGTCTCTCTCCCCCTGAGCAGCAACGCCTGGGCTCGGCACTACTTATTAGTCATAAGCGGAGCCTAGGACAGACGGATAAACATCCTCTCTGCATCCCATCCCATGCCGTTTCTAAGGAGAAGACTGGAGTGGACTGAGCGATGGCTTCAGCAAGCTGGTGCCTTTACCCCCAAGAATGCCTGGGAGACATGGGATTCGGCAACTTGGCAAGATGAAGCAGTTATCTCAAAAATACAGATTTTTTCGGGACGCATCCACTTAATGTTCTAGGAGGAGGGAAGTCTGTGCAAGACAACCCAATGCAACGAGTTAAACTGATGGAAGAAGGCTTGTAGTGTCCGGTCTGCGTATGAAACGTAGCTAGAGATGACCCGGGAGACAAATTTTGCACTGATCAGGGTGCAGGTGTCCCAGTGAGTTCGCGTTGCCCCAGGTTAAGCAGGAGATGCCTGGAAGGAGCAAGGGCTGCTGCAGTGGCTGGCTGGGGCGGCAGCAAAGCCACCTAAAACCCCCAGAGAACAAGTGTCTTGAGTACGGCATCACCTCTATTGCTAGCAGCCAACGCAAACCTGGCCCCACGGCGTGTCTGGCGGTCACCCAAACGCCCCCAGCGAGGCTGGAGGGATCCAGCAAAGCAACAAAATCCCCGGCAGGAGGGCACCGCTCCGCAAAACGCACAGGCACCAACCGGAGCCCAAGAGAAACCTCCAGGGACCCAAAAGGGCTGCACGGAGGAAATCACTGAAGTCAGGGGGAAAGGGGGAAAGCGAGGAGAAGGGAGCTCTGCTCTGTAGAGGACAGCAAAGCGCTGCCGTGCAGCGCGGCAGGCAGCCGGGCTGGGGAAGCTGAGCCAGCCCGCGGGGAGCGCGCGGAGGCACCGCGGCGCTGGGTGCAGCGCTCGGGCAGGGCCAACCCCAGCGGGGAGGCAGGAAAATAAAAACAGAACATTCAGTGAGAGAGAGAGAGGAAAAAAAAAAAAAAAAAAAGCACTTTTAAGTGATCTCAGCTGCAACAGCTAACACACCCCAGCTGTTACAAGGTGCAAACTGAAAGTCTAGGGCAAGATCAACAGCTTGACCAGCTCTGCTCACTTATGAGCGTGCTGCACCTAGGACTGTGTGCCAGTAGATGGTGTTTTTATTTTAACCAAATAGTTACTTGCGCACAGCCAGAGCTCCCTGTAACGCTGCCGCTCTGTTCTGCGCCCACCAAGCTCTCTGATACACCTCCTTTTTTTTTTTTCCCCTCTCCTCCTGAAATTTTCCTTCCTCCCACCCTGTGCTCTGGTGCCATGTCACAGAGGATGACTCTGACCACGGCGGCACACGTGCTTGGAGCACTCTGTGCAATCCACTCTCCATACTTGCACTTCAGAGCAGGGGCTCTTGCAGCCAAACACGATCCCACGTTTATAAGAGTAGTGAGAATACCAGGATGTTTCCTCATACGCTGGCACAACACATCAGCTGCAGGTTTATCCACGTCCTGATAGACCCTCACAAAGGTACTTGTCCTCATGACCAAGTGACAACAGCAGAGACAGGTTACTGCTTTAGATCAAGTATGACCAAAGCACAAGAAGTCCAGTCTTCTAAACTGACTGGTGACCCGTATGAGGGGGAAAAAAGGGTACACGATCATGTACATGATCAGGTACGTGAGACAGCTCATCAGCAGGCTGCACAAAACGCCTCGCCACAAAACTCGAGGGCTGCACAACACGCTGTTGCAGTGCACGGGAAGACTTCAGAACACACACACTTACTGAATTTAAAGGACCAACAACAAAGTTTTATGCTAGCACACCGACTCACAAATGATTAAAGCATTCTTTCAGCATAAATTGTATTGTGTAGGGTTAGTTTCCTCAAATTACACAACAAAAATGCATGTGTCCACAGGAGTATCAAACTCCTCGATTTCTGCTCCTGCCAGCTTTGGCAGAAACAGTCCCGAGTGTAAAACTCGGGGTCTGAAAGATGTGGACCCCAAAACCAAATGCAACTAGATCTGCCACGCCAGTGTTAGAGACTTGTTCTCCAGAGCATCAGGCAGCTTCAGCTCATAAAAAGTGGCACTGGTGGCACTATATGGAGTTTGTTCTCTAGGCTAGAATCGTCTTCAGAGGTTTGTCTGGAAGTTTAAAGATTGATTCATCTCAGCCTTTTGGGTGAGATTTCCATCCTTACTATTCCAGGTGGCAAGGAAAGGTGCCCCGTGGGCTACAAATCCCTCTTATTTCAGCTCTACTTCTCTAGCACTTTCACAAAAGAATTATAGTGCACTCATATATTTCAAGGTAATGTCATTCAGCTTCTGTATCAGACTTTGGCAAGTCCCGTATTTAAGAGGCAGTAAGTCTGTGGCAAATTTATAGCTAATTGATCATACACTCAAACTGAGCAGCACTCAAGATTTAATACTAGCAGCTCTACAGCTTTTCCTTTGTTTCTAGATGACAAATCAATTTTTTACTGACATGGTGTCCAAAACATTTTTCACTTATGCAATTCTTTTAGCAGCAGGACAGAATCTTAGTTGCATTTGCTTCTTGAAGTGCCTCTGTAATATTAGAATTTTGTTTTTATCTGAAAGGCATGAAAATAGTAACCCTAAAGCTGCTCTAGGAGCAGCCAGTTCCAACATTTGAGTAGATGTGGCATCACTGCTGTTTTCTCTATGTTACAGCTGGTTTCATCACAAAGGCAGCAAGAGTGGTAGGAACTTGTTCACATCTGGCTACAGAAGATCTCACAAACATTCCTGATGTGACTCAGCATTCAAGACTATCTATCCCGAATCTTAGAGTCGTCTTCAAGAAGGTTTTTCATTTGTTTACTCTCAAGCAACACTTTTCAATCAGGTGTAGAAACCAGCAGAATAAATTAGCCTCAGGATCAAGCCCTTAATGCTGGGTTAGTATACTCTGACACCCAATTGCAATTATTTCCCTTCCCCAGCTTGAAATACAAAACGTCCTGCCTGCCAAGAACAGCCCAGCAGACAGTTATGCCTGTCTTTGCTTGATGCAGAATGATTTTCCACTGTAGATTCATTATGTCATTGAATTCAGTCACGGGAATATTAACATTTTCACACATGTGGGAACTCATCTTGTGAATGCAAAGCTCATTTATTACAGTGATTTCTTTAGAGGCATCAGTATGCTCGATTTAGAACGAGGTTTATAATAAGAAGAGATTCTTAAGTGGTGTAAATTAGTATAATTCCATGAAACCATGCAAACCAACACAAAATCTCAAGTATGGGGCCCAGACAGTTTAATGTCAGTAGTTGTTTTCTGTTTCTTTGTTTTGTTTTTTTTCGCCCCCTCTGGTGTTTTGAGCAATTTAAAATACAACTCAGCAGAGGAAACTTTGGGACTTCGTAGCAGAGTGGCTTTTGGTTGCTTACTCTGCACTCACTACTGTTCTCTGATAAGCTTGAGCAATTTAAAGAGATGGGATATCTCTGGACAGCTGCATTAAAGCAAGACCTGACTATATTGTCTTTCCCTATATAGCAAAACAGGATATAATTTAGACATAAATGTTATTCTGAAAAATATGCCATGAACTTACGGCAGCATCATACTTAGAGCACGTTTTTATTTCGGAACATAATACTGGTATTTCTAGAAAACGTGAACCTTTCATGCTTATGAAATGCTCACACAATTAACAACACTAGACTTAACTCTAAATACAGAAACATGTAAGGAGTTTTGGTCAGATATTCACAAATCTGTGCAACAAGAGAAAATGAAGCAACATCGGCTGCAGTTTTGAACACACACAAGCAAACTCTTTTCCTCAGAACGTTGGCCACTAATTATCTAGGTCAGCAGAAGAGGGAGCTACATTTTTATTAAGAAGTTTAATAACACAGCAGCTCCCTTCACAGATGTCACAGCAATGGGCTGGTGTTAAAATAAATAAGAATAAAAAAGAACTCTCGTTTTACTGAAACAGTAAGACAAAGTCTTCCTGCTGGTTGATCCTATCGCCTACACAGCAATTTAACACTGAAAGCCCAGTAAAATGCTATTTCAGAGTTTCCTGGAAAGGTACTGAATTTGAAGCTTCAAATAAAACAAATGATAGAATTCAAATGAATTGATCTTTTTCCACATATGAAAGTAGATATTAAACACATAATTCTGCTGTGTTTTATAACTTATGCTGTCATTAATATAACTGCAAAGAATTGTAACAATTAGACTTAATTCCTCTACATGAAGAATCAACTCGTAAGTATATTTAAGGATCCTTTTAGCAGAGCTTATTCTGAACACTGTCATCTCACTGTTATTCACAAGACTCCAACACCTGTTTGCATCTTTTAACCTTCGTTCTTAGAAAACCATAGGACCAAGTTAGTTTCTCAGCCGAGGCTGCCCCTTTCCTCTGAAGTGAGCCGCAACAAAGTTTGAAAACATGGAACAAGTCCAATCTGATGAGGAATTAAACAGCTGAAATTGCTAATCTGTTTGAAAAGACCCTCAAAAATCTGATTTTTGAGTACCTGAAAAGCACTACTGTGGTGGAAACAGAGAGAGAGAGAGACCCTCTAAGGGCAGGTATGGCTCCTTCAGCTCGTGGTCAAGCCACCCAGCACGTAGCTGTACGCACAAAGCAACGCCGATGGGTTACTTTGCCCCGAAAGCTGAGCCCACTCTGCTCTCCCAACGAATCATAGAACCGTTATGGTTGGAGAAGACCTTCAAGGTCATCCAGTCCGACTGTAGGGAAGGGATGCCCGGCAGGGCCAGCCCAGAGAGCGGTGCGCCAGGCTCCAGGCTCCCGGTCACTCCAGCGGACGGGCGGACTCGCCAGCCGGAAAGTCTGCCTAGCAGCGCGGCGCCCAGATTCCCAGATCAGGGTGACGGATTTCCCGCATACACTCATAGGCATGAGCGGCACATCCTCCAGTGCAGAGACCTGGTTTGCAGACAGACATCGGCGCACACAGGGACACCTCGTGCTCACCTCCCACCAGCCCCAACATTGCCTATCACACAGGATGGGGCACCGCGAGAGGCAAGTATCCAGCCGGACCAGGACACACTGCGTCGGAGGTAACAAGTGCCCCCGCAAGCTGCATTGTACCCCCAGGGACTTGCCACCTTCTGCAGGGGTCTAGCTCCACTTCACCCCATAACGCGGAGCTGGCTGTGCTGCTCGCCCTCAGCAACCATCGCGTAGGCGTCGCACGTCAGTCACCCCTCACGCCTGCTGGCGCTTGCGCCTCTAGAGTTCACGTTTTCAAGCTTTTCTCCACAACCACAAGAGCTAAAACCCCTCTTTTTACATGAAAATTAGGGTTCTTTCCCAACCGCTCGTACCATAAACTGGAACTTCAGATCATTAATGGACTTTTTGATGGACTCAAAGGCTGGAGGTGAGCTCTCAGGGGCTCAGGAGACAGTGCTGGTCCCTAGCAGCCTGGGGGCGAGCGGAGGGTCTCAGGTGGCGTGATGCCCTTTGGGACGCTCACGGGAGGTCCCCTCGGTGCCAGGGCTGCTGGGCACCATGGGGGTGATCTGGACCAGCTCCATGTCACCACCATCCACCTGGCACTGACCCAGGACATCCCGCCTGGAGGCCAGCGGAGCCCTGATGCCAGTCCCTCCACAACGCACGCCGTGTTACTTTGTCCACCCTGCACTCATCTCGTTCTCCTGTGACTGGAAAAAACCCTCCCAGCCTGGCAGGTTTAAAACGGCTCTGTAATGGGAGCCTGTAATTTAACAAAAAGTCCAATTAGGAACTCCTCCGTGCTCCCCCGCGAAATGATGCCTTCAGAGAGTCAGGGATCTTGCACCACAACAATCAAGGCTCTTACACTTATAAGCAAATGGTATGTCTTTTGGGTATTTATCTGGGTCATTAAATAAACAAAGCACAGGCAACACAATGGGGCTACTGCCTTATTGTCTAGGGGATACTTTTAGGCAAATATTTCAGCTGCAGATGGTAAATAGAACTTCAAAGAAAACTGATATCTAACTGCAAAACAGCTGAGTCAGGTGCATTTAGTAAAGTGAAGGGATCCAAGCACTAATTACAGTGGGGTTGCACCAAGATTAGTGCTGTATCTGGCATGTTTGAAAAGCAGGCTTAAATCACTGCCTAAATGAATTGGATAAACTCGCATGAGCTTCACCTGAGACATTTTTATTGCACCCGAAGAAGAAGGCAGCAAGAGATACCCTGAGCATGTTGGAAGATCTGCCTCCCGTTTATGAGAATCAGCACTGATTTTACCTGGAGCTCTAAGTTGCTGAAAAGTTTAGTCACTCACAGGTGTTTTGCTGCCATCTGTCAACAGCCGATTATTGCAGTCCTGTTTACTCAGTCGAGAGCTGTGAGAGAGAACTCACTATCTGCGCTCAATCTCTTTATACAGCTCCTGCGCATCTTCCCCCAGAACCAACCTGCCCCAGGGCGTTGGGAAATTGCAATCCGCATCCCTAGATGAGCTCCCAGCTGGCCCCTACCTCTGTGAAGTTCCCCAACTACAATTCTGGCTCAGAGTCCTGAATTTGGAGACTTAATTATAGCACTATCGTTCAGAGCGAACTCTTCACAAGCTGGGGTATTGCCGTTACTTGCCAAGCGCACCCACACCCTGGTCCCGGTTACGTGCGTTACTGACCTCAGCTGAACCAGAGGAGCAAGGAGGCTGGCCCTGGTCAGGAATCTTTTCCCCAAAAACCTGGCTTTGCTAGAAGATGCAGATCAGAATCAAAACTATTCCACAGGCCCTCACTGAGCTCCAGACCACTCCTGCTCCACCATCAGTAGCTCTCAGTGCTAGTGGGACATCTCTACTTCCAAGTGCCCTCACGAGGATGCTGACCACCCAAGGGCCAGCTGCAACCACTATGGGAGCTAATTCCTGCTTTAATTGGATGAGAACTTAAGCAGGTGCCAAAGCGCCTTGCAGGATACACAGTCTGAGCCGCAGGGTTTTTACCTGCAGTCAAGTCTCAGCATGGCAACGTGCTGGCATGGAAGGAGTTGGATACTAAAAGCTTTTACTTACATTTGTGATACAAAACACTTGAAAATCTGCCCCTGAGCAAAGTGATAACCTGGCCATAAATAATATGCAGCCTATTGCATCTGAGCATTACCACTGGATTTTGCTAATGTGGGCAGGATTTTATTAAATGCATTTTTTTTTTTTTTTGTACAGAAGCTTCCGTAACTAATGCTAGTATTTCTTTTTTCACAACCTTCAAGGAGTATATCCGGGTTTTTCCTTCTAAGTGCAAACAGCACAGGGTTTATTTCAATCTGATTATGTTACTTTAAGCATAGAAACTCTAACCTTGTTCAACAAGCATTTTGCAAAGTGGATGTGATGATGCACTGGGCATCAGTCGTGTCAGGAGATACACATGCCAAACCTAAGCCTTCCCAGGCTTTCAGCCTCTCGCCTCCCTGAATCACCCTCCTCATCAACAACAGTGCAGGAAGTTAGCCATGGAGGAACAAAAAAACAGGGAAATGCTCTACATTAAATTGTCCTGGTGTTAGGAAACAAGGTTCAGCATCACCGCGCCTTCCCATACAGCACTATCCCATTAGTAATACTTTCATTTGATTAGACTGATCCATTGGCTCCTAGTCCATATTACTTAACCTTCAAACCATTATGCCCTATTGAAAATAATTGGTAATGACAGTTTCAGGTTTAATATTTAATACAGTGGTTAAATGGTGCTGTAGTGTTTGTGGTTATAGCTTCCATCGACTAATAAGCAAGTAGGGAGCAAAATGTTTTTTTCCTCAGCTGTTACATTAGCAGAAAGCTAAACACTCTGTTACTGATAACAAACATTTTCAGAAAATCTGTTCCCCAAACCAATTCCAATATTACAATTCTGGAGTATATATGGAATATATGTTCTCCCCTATGTGATGATGGAAGAAGGAGGTTGGGGAAGCACAGGGCTAACGTGGCAGAGATATATCCTAAGTAATGACAAACATATGCAGCTTTGTCCTGCAAGGGCTCACCCACCTGTACAAATTTTGGGTCAGGTTACCTGGTGTCTCACCAGTAGCTTCAAAAGAGTTTTATTTATTTACTCTAGCCAAGAATTTGGCGCTCTATTTTTTAATCTGCCCACATCTTTCACCTCCTCCCGTAGCGCTTGTTCTCCCAGGGTTTTTGCCATTAACACTCCCAGCTCGGATGATTACTACATTAAGCGGGATTCCAGCCGAGGGTGGGGCTCACTCCCAGCAAATTAGTCAACACGAGCTCCGCTCCCCCGTGGCTCCGTTCCCACCGGTATCTGAGCGAGCTTGTACGTACGGCAACCGCTGATTTACTGGAAAGAGACCCCTACACGGAGTGGAGGAGATGAAACAAACTCCGAGGCACCTGAATTCCACAAAGAGAACTGGCGTTCTCTGAGCGTCTTCTGCTCTTCACTGGTGCTGGGCACTGCTTTGGCAACCCTCTCCTGCTCACTTCCACGCGCTCAGCTTCGTATGCCATTACCTTGAGTGCATAAGGCCTATAAGGGCTGCAGGTACAACCACAGTGTACACCATGCAGTAGGTCTTTCAAAGAGCTGGACATGTCCCAAAATGCACCATCCACCATCCTCTCTAATTTCTGTTGAGGCCTATAAAGTCCTAAACCTGACAATCTGAATCCTTAAAGAGGGCCTGCCTACGCGTTCCATTACTATCGGAATTTGGTCTTGCAAATTCTTCCCCACACTTAAGTGGAGAATATTTGAGAAAGGTCCACAGAACAATTCACTCTTTCAGAGATGGGACTCCTACTTACATAGAGCACATAGAGACAGACCTCAGAAATATTAAGGAATAAGTCACCACTTACAACGCAACTGTCCATTACCCCACCTCTACAATAAGGATACATTGAAATGGACTTCCTGAACGAGATGGTCAAGGCTAACGTCATAGATTCCAAGGTGGGAAAGGAAACATTGAAACCTCTGAAGCTACACATTATAACAGAAAGATCAATTTACCAAAAAGGGAAGTAAGATTGCTGGGTGGACCCAAGGCTTAAAATGGACTCTGCATTGTTTTGAACTTACTTGGAAGTACGATGGAGGAACACGGCTTTGTTTCCATTTATAAACATCCCAAATAACAACCTGAATTTAGGACTTGAGAAGTGCCAGGCTGAGCTAACTCGTATTCTTAGGCTTATATTCTTAGGTGCAGCATGGACAGTCGGGCAAAATGACGACGAAGTGCGTTATTAGTTCCCTGCCATGTTCATCCAGGGCCCGTTTCCCTCATTCATACCTGTGCCCACCAGTGATGTCCACAGCCTCGGTGCTCCCCTGGGCCATGTGCACAGGCCTTATCACCCAATGTCCCTTCCTACTGTTACCTGCTTGTCAGCAGCATCGTGATAACACACACGCTTCATGTCATGAGCCATGGCAGCAGCAACATGGTGAACGGCTTCTCCTTGCACGGGGCCTTCCTATGCCTCCACTTTTCCGTGAGTGCTGCAGAAGGTCAGAAAGCCTCCTGCAGTTTACTACCCACTTCTTAAGACTTTCCCAAGAAAAAGCTGTATAAAAAAATAAAGCTGTGTAAAAGTGGAACAGTGAATTAGACCCGTTAACCTGGAGAAGAGAAGATTGAGAGTGGATCTTACCAATACGTATAAGTACCTGAGGTAAGAATGTAGGGAGGATGAGGCCAAACTCTTCTTGGTGGTGGCCAGTGACAGGACAATGGGTAATGGGTTCAAGTTGAAACACAAGCAGTTCCATCTCCATGTGAGGAAGAACTTCTTTCCTGTGAGGGTGACAGAGCCCTGGAACAGGCTGCCCAGAGAGGTTGGGCATGATCTCCAGAGGTCCCTTTCAACCTCAACCATTCTGTGATGCTCTGAAAACAGACTCAGTCAGCAACTGAAATCTCTAGTAAAAATAAATTATTTTATCTTTCATTTTTACCTATTCACAAAAAACGAAAGGCACCTTCAGTACCACATAAATCCAATTTAAACTCTCAGAATAGGCTCTAAGTAGGACTTAAGTAGTGCTGAGGCTGTTAAGCTGACCCTCTACACTGGGGTTAATTTCATCCAAAAGCTTTTCCAAGAGATAAGGAAACAATCTTTCACTTACAAAGTGCTTGAGGAAACCAAGAAACAGCCAAAGAATTTGCCTGCTTTGAAAGCTTTGCATCTCACCTCTGCACTCAATAGAGAGACGTGTTGTGTTGACGTACTGTAGATTATACCTTAGCCAAACGGTGAAGTTAAAAGGAAACAGGATCCCTTGACACTTTTAGACAAATCATAATACGGCACTATCATTAAATGAAGTTTACAGAAGGGTTCTATTTACATGTCTGCAGAAAATAGAACAGGGCGCAGGATGCTGATTGCAGTGTAAATGTTACCGGAGGGGCTGAACGGCACTTGCTGGAGGTTCGGAAAATCTAGTGCAAACAAAACAAAGAGCAGAAGAAGGCCTCATTATCCCGAGCAAGCCAGCACCACGACAGCCGCTGGCTTCTGCGGGAAATGGAGCTGCTTTCATCACCAAGGAACTTGGTTAGGCCACAGAAATGGAGGGCAAGCTCGGGGTTAATGGGAGATACTCGACAATTCAAGCGCTGGCTGTGAACACGAAGCTCCAAGCTGGAAGAGCATTAAATGGGCCTAGATACAACTCAGGCTCTCTGCTGGCTTCTTCCAGCGAAGTTGTTCAGGACTGGAGGGTTCAGTGAGAAGGTGAAGAAGGGGACGTCGCTTTGGCCATCGCCACCTCGGGAGGGAAATGCTGCTCCCGTGCCAAACCCAGCTCCGTCGCGCAAGCCTGGGTCACGTGTGCAAGTCTGGCAAGGTTGCACCGGGGACGTGAGGGGTGACACACACAGAGTGAATCTACATCCCCATTTTGCTTCTGGAGGGAGGTGGAACAGGGGAACAGGACAACTTTCTAGAGAAAGAAAAGAAAATACACTTTGTCAGGGAGCAGGTGAATTTGGGCACATACTAATTGTTTCTAGTTTTAATGACAAAAAAATGCAAAAGGAAACAAAAAAATCCCATTAGTATTGACGACAGCAGGACGAAGGCACCAAGCCTAGATTATTTACATGCCAGAGTTATTTATAGCCAGTGCTGTTCCTTATTTTATCTTACCTCCAGAAACGTTTTCAACGAGGCTGTGTACAAAGCACCGCTGTAGAGGTGAAGGCCATTGGTAACTTCAGCTGTTTGCAACCAGCTTGTTCTACCCACACACTCAAGTAACCCCAAAATGACCTCCCCTCGTGACTAACCCAGGGCTCAAATGAAAGTGATGCCTTAGAGGTGGGAAGCTCAGCGTTGCCCTGGCCAGGGACAGCGAGTAGCGGCTTGCATGACTCTTCCAGTGAGCAGGACCGGGCCGCTCACAGCGGTGCCTCTTGACCTTTCTTTATTACATGGAAGTTTGTATCGCTGGGGTTTGTACTTCACCCAAGATTTACGTGAATTTGACCCATTTGCAAGTCTAGACGTTGCTCCGACTGCCTAGATTGAACACTTCATTTTATTATATAGTTATTAAGCCCCAAAACTGCAAAGATCTGTTGCAAATGCCTTTTTTTTTCACAGAGGAACAGTTGCCCATGAAGCCTTTGCATCAGAGATGTGCCGTGTCACACGCGCGGCAGGACCACGTGCAGCAACCGCGTTGTCATTAACCTCCCTTTAGTGGGTAATAGGGTGAAACATGTCAGTGAACCATAAACCCGGGCTGATTTAGAAGATAAATTGTAACGGCCCAGAAGTAGCTGCTAGTCTTTCCTGTCAATACTTCACCCTTAAAAAAATTCCCTAAATACTTATTAATACTATGAGATGTAATGGCTGTCAATAGCAGTTACTTTAAGGAGTCCCCAAACACATTACATAATCTGCATTTAAAAAGTCCATCTAGCCAAGGAGTCGCGGAGGACACATTGTGTCACCTCTCGCGTGCTCCTGGGAGAAGCTCTGCTTTTTCAGGCTAAACCTACCCCTGTGCCTACCCGCATCGTGCTGCACTTTAGGGCCAGAAGGTGCAACAGGCAGAAATCTGGGGAGTTGCTACCTCACGTATTGGCTTCTCTGGCACAGCGGCTGTCAGGGGCTCCTGCTCCCTTGCAGAGGAGAAGGACATGCAGGGAGCAGCCCAGCGCTTCCTGTGAGCATCGTGCTCCTGCCGTCACCGCACGGATTGCTGCAAGCAGGAGCAGAGGGGCAGCCCTTGCTCTGTCCCTCTGTCAGACCCGGGTTTGTGGCGAGATAACAGCTCCTCAGCACTGCTGCGCACAGGCTCCGCTGGTGCTCGACAGCGGGCTTGATCTAGGCACGCAGGCAGCTCCAGGAGCATCGTCTTCAATGGAGATTAACATTTATCTCCACGTTTTAGGAGGGCGATGAGACGTATGTAACGTGGGGATAATAATAATTACCAGGCATCTTCAAGATGGAAGTGGAATTACTTTGTCACATAATAAGTATTAAGTATCAGGGTTAATTATCAGTATTTAGGACGGCCATTCTTGGATTAGCCAAGCAAGCAACGTGCAACAAACTAGGGCACCTACAGCAGAAGTGAAATCCTTAAATCAGCAGTGCAGCCCCAGCGCAATCCTGAGGATCTTTCAGGTTATCACCCATCTCCTCCACCTCTCCGGCAGGGCAATACGTTGCACTATTGCTGTATATCAACAGCACTGGCAGAAGATAGCAAGCCTAAGACACCTTGAACTTCCAGGTTTCACTCAGCAAAGAGAGGGACAATCCCGGATTTGTGGCAAAACTGGACAAGCAAATATGCTACAGACAGAAGGAGCTGTCCATCTAATCCTAAGCACAGAGAGGATAAAAGCTTGGTCATTTTTAATGCAGTTTTTTCAAACATACCAAGATACAATTCAAACTGCATGGAAAAGCATGGGCAAAAAACAAAACCAAACTCACAGCTGGAGTTGTCTGGATAAACTAAATCCATGGAGAGGCGCTTTTGACCTTACTGAACCATACACACACACAGATGATGCTTTTGAGACAATTTGTACAACTAAGTGTGTTCACATGCATGCTACAGATCAAGGCTTATATGTGCTCCTTCCCTCCAGACTAAGTCTATAAAAGCGGACTCTTAGGCCTACTTCCATCTGCAATGCCAAAACTCACAATTGAAGGTCCTGAGCAACATATCTCCAAATACTTAAGTGCTCAGAAACTACTATTCTACATACAGTTCTTGAAGAAGGAAAAAATAGAAGAACAGGGACAAGCAGTAAAATTCCTACAATCAATTCAATAATAAAGGTTTTTTAACGCCATAATAAAATGTTATACTTTGATTTTCAAAATATATTTTAGGAAACAGCAGGGATGCATGTGCTCTGCAGTAAATGCCCACCACCACCAGCAGACCAGGAATTACCGAGTTCCTGTCTGTTGTTGGGCATTTTCCAAAGCACGTTTTTGAAAGGGGCACATTTCAAAGTATATTTTGAGATACTTGAGTCGTCCTGGCAAAGCAGAGCTGCTGAGCAGAGACACCATCTTTCCTTACACTGATATCAGAAGCCTGAAAAACTCTGGGACACAACGGGATCATGGTGAAGTGACAGCAGCATCTTTCATTGACAGGCATAGTACAACGCTGTTAATTTGCACCACAAATCATTTTGGATTACAATGAAATTATATCTATTCTAGCATGGGCAGTGGTAACTATTAGTTTGGAGGTGCCTGTTAAAGCATCACTAATTGCAAGTTTGTAAAGGTGATTCTTAAGAAGCTAGAAGGGAGTTCCTCCTTCTAAGGACCTGAAAGGTCTCCATTACTTTAATGAGAACACAATATCTTGAGATTCCTGTTTTTCTTATAATTTTGAGAAATCAGGAATATTGTGTGAATCATGGTCTCCTGCAAAGGCAAATTTATTGCTTGAACTAGTGTCTTCTAGTGTTGAGGCACTCCTGGGAACCCGGGTACACTTCTGGGAGAGTTAAATGAGGAAGGTCCATTATCCACTGGAATGCTAACCAGAAGTCTCCAGGGCAAGATAAATCAATGGTAAATACAAATCTTACCACGAAAATGTGTGTTATTTCCAGTTCAGCGTAGTGGAAAGCACATGGTTCTGTTGAATTAAATAAGAATTGTAATAATATCATGCCATGTAGTAGAAATAGCAGTAGGTAAAGCTTCCTCCATGAACCCAAGGAGTGATGCAATAGCAGCTTGTATGGATATAATTGTATATTTTGCTAGAATCAAAAATAAAGGTTTAAATGTATTATTAAATTCCTTGCTCGGAGGCAGGCATTCGCACACCTACAATTATTTTAATTGCATGTTCCAGATTTTTTTTTGTTTTTCAAAATTTTATGACAGAAGCTGAAGTTAAAATGAATACCTCCCAACATATTTTCCTGAGTTACAGCAATAAGTTTTTCTCTTTGGGTAATGGAGTGGTTTGTGCAGAATGTTATATTTTTAGTTTTATGGAAAGGTTTTGGAAAAAACTGCGCCAAAAAAAACATGTGTAGCAACCAATATGCAAACTATCATAAATTAAGTAAGTCTAGGGAGCAGAAAAGAACAAGCCTGGTAGCTGAAGACAACCTTACAGTTTAGGAAAAGGTGACAACAGATTTGTGCATGACTAGAGGTATGCAAAAGTACTAATTTTTATGGCAGCCTTTAGAGTACTTGTGAAATTTGTGCCGTTCTGCTTTGCTCTTGCGTGGTAGACCCAGAGCACGGACCCAGCAGTGTCTTCAGCTGGTGGCTCTGGGCTCAAGGCTCCGTAACGGCAGCCAGAGCATGTGTCTGCCTACGCTCCATGTGCAGGTCCCACAAACCACCAAGACTTGCGTAATTCCACTGACTCTGGTGGTATTTCTCCCGATTTATAGCAAACTAAGTGGAATGGCAAGTGGGTCAAAGCTCAGGGGAGGTCGCACACATTGCCACTTTCCACCCCATCCCACTGGGGCAGGAGGCTGGAATAGCTCACATTCCCATGGCAAGGACACCTCCTCCAAGGAAAAGTACTCACATATACCCAGATCCTGAATTTCATTAAGCTTAATGCATTTGCAGCCAATTGAATTTGATAGAAAGCCTTTCCCGGGTAGTATTTAAACTCATCAAGAACACTAATCAATGGCTGGTAGTTAAATGCATTCTTAACTTTTTATGGGCATTGTCCTTACGCCATGCGCTGTGATGTCTTTATAAGGGGATCATTAAGGAAAATCACAAAGATTAATAAAAATATAAGGTGAATTGGACACAAGGGGTTCCATTAAATAGAACAGGATTATGGACAAATGAGGCTCTGCGGTATTTTGAACCGTAATGCTTTCAGGGGGTTGTGCCCTGCTGTTTGCTGGCCTTTTTCATAGCTCTTCCCTTTACAGCTGCACTGAATTCACGTCAAATAGGTTGGTCCCAGGATAAGCCTCTGGCTGGGAGGGAAGCGGCACATGTTTCAACTCTCCCTCCTGGAAAGAACATGAACCCAGGACTTAAAAATAAAATACAGAAATTAGAAACAACTCCTTCCTGTCCAAAGGCAGAGTTTACAGCTGGAAAGTGCCACGAACCCAGTGACGGGCCATCATATAAGAAAACCACCCGCTTGAGGAAGCAGTACTTTTGTGTCAACCAAACGCCACTAAGCCACCAGCGGCCATAACTCCGTAATGTGTCCTTTGAGCATCCTAGATATTCCTGCCCTATTCCAGGTAGGCAACCATTCATGTCTCCCAGGCAGCAAGGACGAAGTTCTGCCTGCAGCTATTTTCTCCACATGGCTGATCTTGGACTAAAACCACAACACAGCTACCAGGGCTGCACTTGAAGAAGATGGTCCCGAGGTGCTGAGAGGGACCTCAATGCTGGAGACCAGGGCCCGGTGCAATTACACGTTCACTCCGGAGCAACCTACCGACCGCGTGCCAGCTCATTCCCGTGCAGACAGAGATGCATGAAGAGCCCTCTAGACAGACAAAATTTATGAAATACTTCCCCATGACAAACTTGGGCAAAACAAAATTGCCACTGGTGTATTGCTCCCACCAAGCACAGAATACTTCCATTCAGAATGAGGTTTTGGGGCAGCTGTAATTTGGGTGCCTAATTTAGTGCTATGGTCTGAGTCTCTTAGGCGGTATTAGCCTCTCTCCTGAGAGGTTAAACACGGCAGAGGAGGTGCAACACGGACACAAACCCCGTGTGGTGGAGGAGAGAGATCAGTAAGGCAAAGCCTCCATGCAGCACGTAGTTGATAAAACAAGAGTACAAGCGAGAAGAAAAGTGAGGTTCTGGGACAAAACACGGTGTCCCGACTGCAACACAAGACCTGCATGCTTCTGCCAAAAAAAAAAAAAAAAAGGTATTTTTGTCTGTTTACCCAACCACGGTGACGTCAGAACAAAGAATTGAGGCAAAATAGTGCTGCCCAGCTCCGCCATGAGTCACCTGTGCCTAAATGCGGGCCTGACCTGCAAAATCAGGTGCTGTTCAAAGGAAGAATTTTATTTTTAAGGCCCACAGCCGCGCTAGGGACCCAGCGCTGCCCAACACCAGCCTTGCTGCTTAGTTTAACGTGGTGGAAAACCATGAGCCGACGCTGCGACATCAAGTGCAGTGGGTGCAGGCACGACCGACAAACAAACGCGTCTTTGTTTTAATAGAGGGGAGTGACTTATCGTAGTTAATTATAGGAATTTACAGCTATTTATGCGAGCTCAAGAGAGCAGAAAACACTCATTTGTTGGTGGTGTAAGCACGGGATGCACGGAGGTGAGCGCCGGGCTGCGTCTTGTTTGTCTTGCTGGGCACGACGTCGCTGTGTAAACGGGAGCTCGGCGTATTAGCATGCGTAATTATAGGCGGACAAAAAACACACGGAGAGTGACATTTAAACATTGTTTCTTTGTCACATATCAGTTAAATATAGAGGAAAACATGCTTATTTTAACCCGTGGCAGACGCTCGGTCTCGCACCTGTTGCTCACGCATGGGGTGTGCCGCTACCTGACACTGTTGAGGACACACGGTCTCTCACTTCACTTTTATCTGTGGCACTGCAAGCCTCCATGGAGCTGAACACAGGAACGTTGAGCAGAAAAGGGACCCAAAACAGCGCTACCGCCGCTGCGCTTCAGTTGCAGGGCAACAGCACAAAAAAAGGGAGAGAAGCAGCCCCTCTTGCACGCGGTTAGTCATTACCCCAGGCAATTGCGGCAGGGCCGCACGCTCGTCCGGAGTGGCTCTCCCCACTCTGCGGGGGCGGCCACCTCGAGGGCACGGTGATGGCCGCGGCGCTGCGGCCTGGCCGGGGGCAACGGGCTGCGCTGCTCTTGTGCAACCGCTCCCCGTGGCCTGCAGGTTTTCTCAGGTTTTGCTTCCGCCTGGGAATTATGGCAATTACTGCAAGCAATTATTTAAAAGAGGAAAACCGCGGGTTCCTGTGGCACAGAAGGAGCTGGAGCATTCCTGCCTCCACACAGGCACGAGGATTCACCCGAGCACGCATCATTCCCCCACATCGCCCCTCCGCATGTCCCGTGGGAGCTACTGCAGTGGAGTCGGTGACAGAACCAGGGCTGAAGCACGGAACGGTGGCGGGGCCGCT
Organism: Crypturellus tataupa; assembly: GCA_034781795.1. NCBI lineage: Eukaryota > Metazoa > Chordata > Aves > Tinamiformes > Tinamidae > Crypturellus > Crypturellus tataupa. The sequence continues at coordinate 1,741,196 of JAWLRI010000685.1, forward strand.
TGCGGACTTGGCGCTGGCGCAGGCGCGTGGGGTGGAGAGCGGAGTGAGCGGCATAACCCACCATAACGTGCCCAGGGCCGGGGCGAAGAGGGAAAGTGCCAATGGGCTGCAGGGAAGGAGAAGAAGGGGAGAGCGAGGACAGAAAGATAAGAGATAAACGTCCTGTTGGGTTTTAGATATAGGAAGTAGTAGTTTGAAACACCAAAAACAGCTGCTGTTCATCCCGAGCTCTGGCAGCCAGCGGGGCATCCCAAGGTGACAAATCCAAGTGATCTGCACCGCGCAGCTCCCGAGAGCGTTTTCCTGTTTGCAGAGACGCCACTAGTGAGCAGGGCAGCAATTACCGCTCCGAGACGTGGCAGAGACGACCTCCCTCGTGAGCAGTTAAAATAACGTGAACGTTAAGAGCTATTTAATTGAAGGCAACCTAGGCGTGTGCTATTGGCAACTGTATTAAGCATTCCCATATGGGCCAAATACTCCCTCTTACTAAAAAGTCCAATTCCAGAATGTGCATCTAAAATTACCGGCATTGAAAAAAACACAGGAGAGAAAAAAGGAAACCCTTAACTGCTCAGGCATAGAAAACTCAGGAGACAGCGAGATCGCTGCTGAAGCACCTCTTAGAATTAAATTCTTTGTATTGCAAGGTGATCGCACCCATCTCCGAGCACACGGTAAATACCCGCTAGGCTCGCAGGCCTGGCCACCCCTTGCTCGTGGGGCGAACGACACAGCTTGGACACGCGCGCTGGCACTACCCTGCGCGACTGCAGCCCGCCCGCAGCAGCAGGGCCGCAACCAGCAAGGGCAACGGCACGAGCAGATCCCCTGGAAACTGCCGCTGATTCTTCAGCTGTAGCAACGCCGTGCTCGGCCCGCGACGGGGAGGAGGGACGCGGCACGTGAAACCGCCTCGGTGACCAAAGCAAAGTGCCCGGCTGCTTCCCGGCGTCGCGGCAGGGACCCTCTCGTGCATGAAATGGCAAGCTGGGGAAACCAGATAAGGAAAGCGCTGCTCTGGGAGCACACAAAGCGCAGCACATGCTCTTCATTGTGCCACGCATTAAATGGTAGTGGATGGTGCAAGTAATTTGTAAGCATCATTCAAGTATATATACTAAAAAGAAAAACACTTAAAGAAAAAAGTTTGCAAAAATTCACGAAACCTTTCTTCCCCCGCAATGCCTCCCTTGCAAGATATCCTCAGGCTACCTAAGGGACCACGCAGCTTCCTAAGTTGCAGTATGTACATTATACAGGGCCAGTAAATCACGCAGCATGCTACAAAATCCAGACATCAGAACGGCAGGAAGCACCGTGGATTCAAGCTGACCTCGAGGATGCAGCTGAGACGCCTTCTCCCAGTCCACCAAGGGAGAATTTCCTCACCTCCAGGATGCTGGAATGCCTGCTGGAAGCAGGTCTCACTGCAAGTGCCCGTGCCCATGCCCATGGCAGGAACCTGTCCTCCTAGCACGGTGCTGAGACGGCCCTTCCCAGAGCGGGGCCTTCAGCCCGAGGGGAGCAGCGGAGGGGACCCCGGCAGCCTCGAGCGCCAGGGCCCGCTCCCCGCGGCCGCCGCAGCACGAGCAACGGCGCCCGGGGCAGTTTCTGCTCGCTTGGCCAGCATCACACTTCATCTTTCATTGACCCTGACAGCAATACATAGCACTCCTTCCACATGAATGAACTATTCTTGAATAATTTCACCAAATATTTTAAGATCCAAGACGCTGTCTTTGAAATACTAACCTTTACCTATCCTTTTATCTTCACAAACTGGCGTTAGGAATCCTGCCAAGACAGTAACCTGGTTGGCTCATGATCCGTCCCTCCATAGGCTCCTTATAATATTTCAGAGCACCGCAGGCCTCTCACTAATCATTTAGGTGAATGTGCTTGACTGGCTGCCTGGAGTGAGCTTTAAGAGGACTTTAAACCTCCAGAGGACATAATTATAAAAAGAACATGGGCACCTATGGCCAGAACTACTTCAGTGTGAGGGAGAAACATTTTATTTTGTTTTACTTGGTTTCTTTTGAAGTTGTAACCCCTCAAAACTGAAGACTAAAAGCCATATCTTTCTTTTTTTTTTGCATATTCTCCATATCATTCTGTCTAGGAACTGTCTTGATGTCTCTTTAACCATCCTGGACACATGTGATATTCACACAGGATCTCTTTTTTTTCCTGAATTTCATTTGGATCGGACTTCATCCAGCTCATGAAATAATTTCCTTCTTTCTCAGTCCCAGCTGCTACCAGATTTCCTTCCTCTCAGGCATGTGCACGTGGTGTGGCTGCTCTGCAGGACCACTGCAGCAATGAGCAGCGCCCCTGGATCCCACTTGGAGCTGGGACTCCCAGCCTGGCATCCCCTTGCATGAAGGGGGATTCATGCCACACACATTCACCTCTGTTCCAGGGCATGAGGGTTACCATTACTGCCAAAGCAAAATGTCAATACCCAAAACATATCTGTGTTTTTTCTATTGCTTTCCATTCCTACCCTTTTTGCACTCTTCTTGTGAATAGTCACAACAATATCTGTAGAGAGCAAACTCCATGCATGTGTTGGCACCACATTCTGGGCATTTGACCTAGCTATCTACCCTAAATAAACTAAACCAGCCCACATTTTCAACTGGGATTAACAAAACTCAGACTAACCAGCTTTTGAAGAAAATTGCAGAAAGGTGGGAAGAGTAACCAAGAAGCCTCTTCTGCTACTTTGATAAGTCAATAGGACCATACACAACATTTCACGTGGCCACACATCCGTCTTACCACAGAAGTAATGGGATAAAGAGTGCCTGAAATGGAAAGCCTTTGAAACATGTAGAAGGCCAAAATTATAAAAAGTTCAAGTCTGTTAGAAGTCCTAGAAGGACGAGGTTAACAACTGGTAAAGATATGACCAGAAAATGACTAGAAAAACAAAGACCTTTGCTCTTGCTTTCCTTCATTCTCCATCCTTTGCGTTTCTGCCTGCATTTGGTGTTACCAGGTAAGACCAGACAGTTCCCAACACAACAAGGAGGACCTACTTCTCTTGCGTCATCGCCGGGTTAAGGTACAGGGAGCTGAAATCAGGCCCCACGTGGCTCGTGGACTGCAAGTCAGTTCTACCAGAGCATGTGTAGCCCCCGCTACAAACACGCTAGACCAGAGGTGGCTGATGGTTGCACCACTGCGCCTGACACATGTCCTGCTGGGGAGTGTAAATGAGAGCGTCACAATAGGTTTTAGAAGACAGAATTAGTAAATATGCTGTAGCCCAGTGGTTGGGAGGTACGATTAGATGTGTGCTTTGAACATACACTATTACTCATTTTGTTTGCAGAGCCTGCCGTACAGATCTCTTGAGAAAACAAGACGCTAGAGGCAACCATTAAAGCTTTTTACACTTTCATGGATGCCCAAGCACACACTTTCCCTCCGCCTGAGCGGTTGTTCATGGGTCTTTCCGGTAGGTGTGTTAACTCACCAGGCCTCCGCACCGGCGCTGATGACTCGAGATTGCTCCATCCCACGGCACACAGCGAGTGCTGCGAGCAGTCAGGCCCTGTTAGGGGGAATTTCACCAGAAATGACTTTCCAGTTTGTTTTGACTGCACAGATTGAGTCACATTACAAGCTTTCAAATCAGATTTCAAATAAACAGCACTTTGAGGCTGCCCGAGTCAGGAGTTCTCTCTCCGTCTGCCCCAGAGCCAGGGCTGGCAGAGCAGCTAGCCAACCTGGTGCAGGACGTGCCTTGCTCGCAGCTTCTCCCACAAGAGGACACGGTCTCATTGCACGAGCTCCTGTCACATGAGAAGAGTTCAAAACTTGACCCAAGGTCTGTATCGGCACACACCTGATTTCAAATGCCTTAAAACCTCCACTTGGGATCTAGGATTTTGTTTAAGATAACTTCTACTCAGCTGATGGAAAAGGCTAAAATCCAATATTAGCACGCTGCTTCTTACAAAGCCACGGAATATTTCAGGCTTCCCAGGGTGAGATTTGACAAAAGCTCCAGCTGAACCTTGGGAACTGTATGGAAATCCCCTTTTGTATGAGAGAGCTCAAGTTCCTATCTCCCTTTGGCCTACAATAGCAATATTCAAATTCATTAACAATAATTTCTCATGCCATTGTAAAATCAATGATACAAGCTTGCAAGACCCACACAAGCAATTGTGTGCTCCTGCACTGCTTTTTATGCAAATTCTCCATCCAACTTCTAATACTTGTGAGGCCAAAACCAAACCTCACTTTCAGAAACACCTCTAGCTGCCTTTCTGCAGTTTTTCATTCAGTGAACGTTAAGACAGATTTTAACCTTGTTCCTGGCTATGAACATTGTGATTCTGAAGAAAAAATAGTAGAATAAGAGGAATAAATTTTGAAATGGGATTATCCTTAAGAGAGTGGCTAAGGTGCTGTAGTTGCAGCAGGCTCTACCTGGGCAAATCCTAACTGATATCTGCCTGCCTAACCGCTGCCGCTATTACAGAACGCGGATTTCGGGGCAGCCACGGGGCTCGGACGCCCCCGTGGCCGCTGTCGGGCGCCCCGAGCTCGCCCAGCTGTGCCCATTCATCACGGCTGCTTCATGGCTATTGCAGCCCGCGCGGGGACCGGCCTTCGCGAGGGCGAGCAGCGTTGTGTACAGAGAAATCTCACTGTTTCCACTGTGAAATCTTGCCTCGGGCAACTTATGAATGTTCCAAGGAAGATATTTCACCATTTTCAGCAAAACAGCTGACAGATCCATCTGCTACCCTTGGTGATATTGGGTGCAATTTTCAAGCGTCTCAGTAACATACGCTCCAAAAGTGCCAGCAAAGAGCCAAGTCTCCCCCATACGACCACTGGAAAGGAGAGGATGACAACAAACTGTTGTTGTAACTAGATTTTAAGGGTAAGACATGTTTAAAATACCAGAGATCTTGAAATTTAGAGCACTTGTTTCTACACACTTACTCTGCATTTCCCAAGAAACAAATTTCTCTCTCAAGAGAGCAATTTCAGACGCTCTTGGTCCAGCTCTTTAACCTTGAAACACTTAGCAGTTATTTTATCCAGAGAAATACCCACAGGATTTGAATTGTCTTACAAATACAACACAGAAATCTTTTTCACTTGATACTTTCTCAACAATAAAATAATATATAGATGCAGGTCCACTGTGACATTCTGAGGAGTCACCCTCTTAACATCTTGATGTAATTGTTATTAACAAGAAATTAACAACTCCTCTTGTTGATATTTCCAAAAAGAAACACTGTCATTGGAAATTACTTTTCCAATGGAAATTTGCTTTCCTAATGAACAGGTTTGGCCATGGGGTGTTTAGCTTGGCCTCGCACATGCACGGTGAGGCGCGATCCCAGACAAATTCCCGAGTGGCCGTTATTGCAGGAGAGGATGGAGAAGGAGCAGAAAACCCAACAACTGCATGCGAGGGTGCCAAGTCAGGCTCTCCCCGGGCCGGTTAAAGAGGCAAAGATTCCCAGGCTTCCCTGCAAAGTCACAGCTGGCACTTCTAAGCATTTTCCTACTGCATGGGAATGAGGCAGAGATCCATGGAGCGAGACAGATGGTAAGTAGCAATGTTACTTACACTAATGTGCATGGGAGACCGAGCGCTTCTTGGCACCCCGCTCGAGCCGAGGCTCCGCTGCGGTGCGCAGGGCTGTGCCAAGTGTTTGTTTTCCTCTCATTTTTTATTCCTCCCCTGAAGAAAGCCGGCTCCCGCTCGCTGTCGGTGCTTACGTGAATCGCGCTACATGTTTTCCAGAGATTTCGGCTCTGACAAGAAAGGCCAGGAAAAACAGGAGCACCAAAGAGCCCAAGCAACGGGGCAGACCTCCCACCCACAGAAGCGGTACGGTGGCAGCAGGGAGCGGGCAACAGGAAACATAAATTGTGTCTAGGATCTTCAGATGGGATGGGCAAGGGATCCGTGTGCTGAGGGAGCAGGGATAGCACTCACGGCTCAAGCCAGGACTTTGAATGGAGAGCATGGACAGAGGGGTTAGTTTGCATTGGAGGGGCAGTTTGCACAGGGGAGAAGTGCAGCTCCCAGGATGAGGGGCAGCACTGCCGATGCCCTGGGAGAGCGCGCTGACCCGCTCGGAGCCCTCCCAGGAGGAGCAGGGCTGGACTGGGCACTGACATGGGGAGCAAGATGATGAAGGGAACTGCTCGTCCAAAGGTATTTTTAGCTTGCGGTGCTGGAAGCAAGAGAGCAAATGAAAAGGCAGGCCATGATTTGCAGCGTAGCCGGGACTGCTGTGCAGCTCCCAGGCCGGAGCGGAGGCAGAGGAGAGCGCAGCTTGTTTTTCCTTCTAAAAACCAGCGCTTCAAAACAGTCGCGCTTTAACGCGCACCGGGGCAGCTGATCGCGTTCACATAAACAGCAATTAAACCGAGCGAGGCTTTGCTTGGAAGGAAGCACGAGGTCTGAGGACTTTCTTCCAAACAAACTGAACATGATTTAAGATGGGAACGTGCCAGGACCACAAAGCCTTCTGCACCCCAATGGCAAGCAAGGCTCACGCTCAGCCTGGACTGGTGTCACTGGTGTCACCTCTGTCCTGCACACTCAGGCTCTGTGCCCGGGCAACCCGGGGCAGGTTTCTGCCCAGTGGGAATTTTCACGGAGCTGCCTACGCGCGCAGCCCACTGCAATAACATAAATACCGAAAGCACTCGATCAACTAGCGTTTACCACTTACGTGTGATTTTGGTAACAAACACCAAGGAGGGGGAAAATAACATTTCTTTTGGCATCTGCTTGTTCTGCTCTGTGTTTGTAAGCAGCTCTCTCTGCCTCCACTACAAAAGACAACACGTCTTCTCCTGGGTGCCCCACAACACAGAGTGGCCAGTTTCCAGCTCCCACTGCCCCCCGTGGGAGTTTTCCTATTGACTCCAGCGGGATCTATAAGCAATCGGCACCTCAAAAAGCTAATTAGCCTTCATGAGTCACCTTGGACTTGTCCAACATCAAAAGCAGAAGACTTCTGGCACTGACTTCAAAATTCAAAATATTTCTTACACCTCTTGATACAGTTTCAAAACCTGACACAGCCAAGTGCAGAGAGCCCCTGTGATCCACCGGGTTCCTAGCAGGGATGCTCTGTGCACTGCACTCCTGCTTCTCCATCGTCCTCAAAGGAGCGGGTACCAGAGCCCAGCATGGGGAACCTGAGCACTGGATTCACGGGAGTCACCCCTGCAAAACAGAGTCCCTGCAAACTCCCCCAAGCCAAGGAGAGCCCTAGGATGGGTGCTTGGCCAAGATAAACGCAGCAGTGGGGGTTAGTCTGTGCCCAAGTTCCCGTGACACAAGTGCTGCTTGGGGCAGAGTGTGGGGACAAAACACCCATGTGTGTGCACTGCCATCAAACACACGAGAAAAGTCAGTGATGGCCTGAACACAGTTGGTCTCTGTTGATGGAAGATGCACAGACTGGAACAAGGTGGCTGTTTTGTACCTCCCTTTGCCGCCGGACCAGACAGGTCCCTGCTCACACACCTACCTCGGAACACGGGCTCGCCAGAGAGTTTTAAGAAAGGCTGAATTAGGACTACTGAAATATCCCTCACACTCCCATATGTTTCCTAATTCTGCCGAGCATCCATTTCCCAAACTTCACTGAACACAAGCGCTGCATTTCTGGCAGGAGTTTTCAAACTCGCACCTTGATCTTTGCACCTCTTCTACTGCTGCAAACAGCAGTGCTAATTATCACACCAGCAAAAAAAGTCTACGGATATACTCGGAGCTAAATAACTAGGAGGCAAAAGAGCCACGGTGAGCGGAATTGGCATTCATTATTCTAGTTTCATATCTTTAAATGATTCTGGTAAATCGATAAAGCTCTGCAAAGTGCCTGTTGTCTGCTGATTTCTACCTCTCGTCAGTGGCATCCACTCTTTAGTGCACCACACACTTGCTGTGTAGCCATTAGATGAAAGCACTATCACATGTCAAACAAACTGCTAGAACTCTGATAAATTAATGATCAAATAGTACAGTCTGATGTACAGTAGCAGTGCCGGGGCTAGTTACAACCAGGCCTCATGCTTTAAAAATGTAGCTGACATTAAAAAAAAATCAGCCATTAAAGAAAAATGTCACACAGCTTTTCAAAAAAATATCTATTTAAAAAATGACCACATACTGATATTCCAGGATTTGGGTTTCTTTTTTTTCTTTCTTTCTTTAAAAAAAAATAGTAGTGAATGTTACTCTAAAACCTTCCTGTGTACTGTGAATTTTCATGGCAAGCAGCAACACGCAGCTGAGCAGAGAGGATGCTTGTATTTTTTTGGTAAATAGTGCTGTGTACAAATCTGTACCTCAGAGGAATCCTCTGGTGTGTCACGGACCCAACTCCGTGTTTGCAAGGGAAACGTCCCGAGCTCTTTTTTCCCCGTAACGCTTTTGATTTTTGACATCACGGGCAAAATATTTCAAGGGAGCTCCATATCACTTCTAAATATAAACAATACAAAATAAGCCTTTGCTTTTGAAGCACTTGACATGCTTTGAGCTTTGAATTCCAACTCCTAATAACTCTTGATGCTCACTGCATTAATGTATAAAGTCCTTTTTGTGAGCTAGAAATGGTTCCTCATGTCCCTCCTGCCATTGGCTTTATGAGCTTAATTTATTCTTTTTAATATAAAATCTCATTACCTGAACATGACACCACCACTTCCATTTTATCTTTGATATAAGAACAGAGAGAAACCAAAATCAAACCCTTAAATAAAGTCTGTAATCATCCCTCACTTTCTCTTGCTTTTCAAATTTCTAAACAAAATTAAGTAAAAATACCTTCCAGGGCACACTAAGAAATGTAAAGAGGTGGGGGGGGGAAAAAGAAAATTACTTTATAGTGAACTAACAAGGGACATAATTACTTACACAAGCAGCATTTCTTCTTCTTGATGATATTCCTTCATGTTTATTTTACTATATTTGTGAAAGCTGGGGAGTGCCTGGAAAGAATGGCTGCGTTGCAAAGCTGCAGTTATTGAAGTAAGTTCTGAACAAAGAGTTGCTTAACCTTGGGCAAAACATTCCTCTCCTAAACTTTCTTTTCCCAAAAGGCACAAAACAGATATATATTAAAAATATATTAATGGATTTTTTTAGTAGGAAGAAGTTGAAATAATTATCCAAAAAACCACACCTTTAGGATAAGTCATAGAGACCCAGGCTTAAGTTAGGACTTCTGGAGTCCCGGTTTCAGTAGAAGAGTGGAGTGATCACTGTATTAGCACATGAAAGCACCAGTTCCACACACTAATGGCAGTTCCTTTCTCTTGTTGTTGTTAGAGACGTGACTTAAGCCTTGACTTAAATTATGAATTTGGCAGGGATCAAACTCCATGATCTAATTATGTCTTATGGCTTTCACCGGCTCTTTTGAGGCAGCTGGTGGGAAACATAAGGACTTTTTGTGAGGAATATGCTTTTCAACAGAACTCACAACCTAGAGTTCCTCCAGGACCTTCCGTCTCTGCCCGCTTTGGCGGAGAACTTCCACGAGCAGACAGAGGTTTCCATCCCCTGGAAAACCGCGCTTTAGCTGTGAAATATCAGCAACTCCCCAGGAACGCCGCGGGCTTGTAAATATTTTAGCTCCTGCACGGTGCTTTTCTTCTCTGATATCAACAGTAATCAGGGCTGTATTCAGCCGAGGCCACGGGGCTGCGTGCGCGGCGAGAGCGGCAACGGGATGGGGCGAGGAAACCGGAGCGCCCGTGACCACGGCGCTCCCGCGCGCGCCGCGGCTCGAGGCTCTGGGATTAAACTGGGCTTTAAAACCCCGGCCGACTTCAAACGCCTCCCGCCCTGGCTGGACGCGGCTCTCATGCACATGGAAGAGGAGCCGCATCCCACTGAAAATGAAAGGTGTGCAAATGGGGGCGGGAGAATTAGGCTCCGGGAACTCGCCAGCCAGTTGCGCTGGGAAAAGAAGAAAGCTCGTTAAGGCGGCCGAGCCCCTGCTCTGCGCAGGAATATGGATTGGCTCCATTGATCCCGATGCACGGGCACACACCGCAACCAGCTTAGGGAAGGGCGCAGCGCCTGTGATTTAAGCAGCCTCCGACCACGCCGGCTCATTTTGTCATTTATCCTTTGTTTACCTTTCCAGTATTACTAAGTACTGCTATATTTAATTAAACATACTCACAACATTCCTTCAATTAGATAAATAATGCAGTTGCTTCCATCATCATATAAAGATAGGGGAAAAAAAACACAAGATAATGTAATATTTATTTTCTTTCACGATCTTTCTCAATCAGACACTTTATATTCAAACCTATGCAGCTGCAAGGTCTAAGTATTGCCAATCTATATGAATGCTAAACGAAGTAACTATCTTCTTATCTACTTAACTGCAATAATCTGCTTGTGTTAAAAATGTTGGCAGAACAGGTAAGGGCAAATTGAAAGCGGCATTGGAAAAAAAATCATATCAACAGATTCTCTGGTAATGAAATCCTTCAAGATAAATACACTAGATAGGAAAAGCTAGTTTAAACCATTGATTTGAAACTCATCCAGAAGGTTGAGCATTTGTTAAATAAGTAGCAATTAGCCTGAAATAATCCATTTATCTCCTCTGCAAGTGACTGAAATAAAGAGAAATTAGAGAAAACTACATGTGGAGGAACAACTAAGTGATAAGCGAAAGGCAATCAGATGGCACTGAACAGAAATTAAGAAGGCAGGGCAATAACATATAGTTCATTTGCTTATTGTAGGCTTTGATTCATTCCCTGTGGTAATTGTAAAATTTAATAATATCTGTATACTTACAGCGTTCGGAAAAAAGCACTACCATTACACATTGTTATCCCTGTAGGTTGGATGACAAACGCCTGGGGCAATACTACCATCAAAGCATGTGACATACCCAACATGGATCTTCTAATCTTCACAGGGATGACAACTGTCACTTTTAAAGTGCATGGCAAATGAAGAGGGCAGAAAAAAGGCAACTTCCAGGTTTTTTGGATGCCAGCGGTAGCGTCTGCTTAAGTCTATATTGTATTTTAAAACTGCAGCAGCAAAACCCAGGTAATTCACTTGAACAGTTGTATAGATTTCTTAATGCTTAAAAACTGCTGTCCGGGCTGGGAATAACCATCTGTTCCTTCGAGAACTCATACTCTCTTAGCTAATATATACAGCTAATGCACTCTATAGCTTATACGTGAAAAATAGATCAATGACTGCCAAAGGAAGGTATGCACCTCTCCAGCAAACAGCTCGGCTTAACATTTTGTGTTTTTTCTTTTTCTTTTTATTCCTGATGGTAACTATTATTTTTTTAAGCTATGCAAATTAAATAAAGAATCAGCAGTCTGTTGATTTCCATTAACATTTTTTTGCTCATGTAATTTTAAGCACTAGCTCTTGTCTGGCTCCTTTAGTGTCCCTGTGCTGCAGCATGTGGCGCAGACGGTGCGAATCAGCCACCCCGGTAGCTTGAATAGGATTGTCACTTTAATGTTCAACATGGAGTTTTCTCCTTAACGTTTTTTTTCTCATTATAGCAAGACTCAGTACTGAGAGACACCTTTTGTTATGTATATATGAACAAAAGCAGTGAGAACAAATTCCGTATACTGGGCAAGGGAACCAGGAGTTGACAACAGTTAATAGACAAGATACTCTGCACTAGATTTAATCTTCTCTTAAATTTTGTCTTCCTGGGACTGCATAATGCATTGGTCAGACAGATTTGTGTCAGATCCTTTCAGATGAAAAAGCTAATGCAGAATCTAGATTACAAACAAAACAAAACCATGATTTCAAGAAATGTTTTATTCTAGGAGCTCCCAAAATACCAGACTGGCACTTTCCCGTGGCAGCTATAATTGTGTAAATATAGATTTTGCACACGCTGTAAAGCTTTTTTCTTTGTGACCAGCACTGCGAAACTGCAGTCTAGGAGAGGGACCATAGACTCAGGAAATCAGAGCAATTAATGACACCTGGAACAGACCATATTACTTTCAAAATGTGACACTGGAATTACCAGTCAGATCTATATATCCAACAACTTACGTTCTGCACTAAAAACAGAGGTTTTGTTGTACCTGCTCCTCGCACTGATCGTGGCAAGACGACGGCTGCACCAAGCGTCAAAGCAGGCAGCAGATGGAGTTAAGACACGATTAGATGTTTTTCAAGCCATACCAAAGAATCACAATAAAGCAATCATCTTTCCAAGGAGCTCCTTTCCGTTAACAGCGTCTAAAATTCCTCTTCAAAAATTTAGGATATGGCAGAGACACCGAAGAGATTCCTGCTGGGAATCGGGCCCAACATTCCCCCAGATTGCGCTCTGGCCCTGGCACCACCACTGCGAGGGCTGAGCAGCGGCGCTGGGACGGGCAGGAGCTCGGGACCTGCTTGCGTTGCCCATGTCTGCTTGGGCAAACTGCACCGTAAGGCCCCGCGTCCCGCTGAAACACAAACACTAAACAGGAACAAAATAAATACGCTCGTATTGAACTCCTTAAACATACACGTGGAATTTAATACAGTCTGCGTTTCATTAGTTTTAAGCCGGATTGGATTGACTTGAATGAAGTGAGTAGATATGACCTTTTGCAAGCGAAATGCCTGAAAACAGGAATGCTGTCTAAAAAAAAAATGCCTTATATTTCCTATTGCACAAAACTCATGCTTTTAAACACAGCTATGGTTTCAAAAAGGAGTTTCATGTGAAGATGCCAGTTGCATCTGACGTGGAGGTTAGGAACATTCCCTCTGCAGTGGAACACAGCAGCAGCAATACATACTTCAGGCCAGGAGCTTTGAACGAGGTTAGACTTGTCTACCAGCCAGACCGCCACTATTAGATCTTCAGGGCCAAAAACGCATCCCAAAGACTCAAAAAGCAACAAGGCAGGTAAAAAATGCTCAACCTAAATAGTGCTAAAACAAAATCAATATTTCATGGAACCACCTGAATATTCAGTCCTAAATTCTGACCTGCACAAAACACTGCCAGAATTTAGGAAATGCTGCATGCTCAACCACACTGCAACCCGGGCAGTCTCCGTGAGGCTCTTGCAGCCGGCTCTGTGTGCCCAGATGCCCGGGACAAGCAAGCGGATGCGCCGGGGATGCCCCGTTCCTCTCCTGAATGGCCGCTGGCTGCCCTGCCCTCATGCAGAAAGTAACGTGATCCCAATCAGTAAAAGCGCCCGGGTTGGCCTGTCACCTCCCGTGCTCTTTGCGCACCGCACAGACATGGACACGCTTATCAGCCCCCCATGCGCCTTGCGGCCGGTCTCCAGAGCACCGCGGCTCAGACTGTGTCCACAGGCCTCTGCATTTCAGACCGGACACTGCAGAAAGCTCCCCCGATCTATCAGCAAGAACCCAATCTCCTGGGGACGGCCTGAGCGCAGGTCTGACTAGCGCTGTCCTTCATGGCACCGCTCCAGGAGGGTGAACGCTCCCTCATCCCTCTTCCCAATCCCCTTCTGCCCTTTTTGCTGGACGCAGTTGCAGCCGCAACCTGCTCTGGCTGCTCGACACCCTGGGTCCTGGTCGGGCCATCCGCAAGAGGCTGAGCCCTTGCTTTATACGGCGCACGCAAAGAACAAATGGCCTCTTAAAAGAAAAGCTTTGAACTTTATTTCTTCTTCAAAGAAGTTTGGCTCCTGGAGGAAGCAGTTTAATAACTAGACTTGCCAGCGCAGGCAGGAAATAGTATTTCCTATGTACGTCCTGGCACCGAAACTAGACTGCAGTGGAAGAGTTTCTGATTTCCCTAGAAAAAGCAGTGCTGGACCCGTTCCATGGATGAAGCAGCACAGAAAGAGCCTGCATTTGCCCTGCGGAAAGATCCAAAGGTCCAAGAGCCTCTATCAGAGCAGAGAGATGGAGGCGGCTGGAATCCCCTGGCTGAAACAAGAACCCACGTTCGCTCTATCGGAATTCCCTCCTCTTTTTGGGGTGCAATCGCGAAGCGGCCAAGGGTGCTCCCTAAACACCAGTACGCGCTGCCCCACGGTGCGCCTGGTCGCGCTCCTGTCCCGCACGTGGACGGGCGCCCCGCGCCACCTGGGCACGTCCCAGCCAAGGAGCAGGAACCAGACCCAAGCGCAAGCACTGCCCTGGCCGCGGGAGACACTCAAAGCAAAACAAATTAACGGCGCAGCAATAACATCACCCTCGAAACCGAATAGGTTTGCACGGATTCCTCGTTCACGAGGGCTGCTTTAGATGGTCAGACATCTGGTTTGCCAGAGAAGTTTGTCAGGTATTTGCACAGATGTGTAATACTTTTATTTTTACAATCTGGAGTAATCTCAGTCTGGCATGCAAAGAAATAGCTTTTATAATCGCGCTCCTCACCCAAGTATGTCCCAATCTCCAAGATACGCACATGAAACATTTAAATTAAGAAATAACTCTGGGATGATAAAACCTATACTTATAAGTGGTTTATATTACAATTTATAACAGGCACACTTGCTCAGATCTTGGCTTTCTTTAATAACTTTTCAATTCTTAAGCCCAGCTGGAAGCCTAAAAATAGGCAATAGAAAGTTGGCGTGTTTTGTTGGAGGCAACTGGGAGGACACCCCGTTAACGCCGCGCGGGCCAGGCCAGGGCAGCGCTGCGGGTGCCCGGCAGCAGGAACGCGAGCGCAGAGCACGTGCCGGCAGCTCACGCAGCCTTCGCGTGGCCCGTGGGCTCATGACAGCCTCCTCTGTTTGCAGCCAGGGTCCCCCGTGACGCCCCTCCAGCCCCACGTGGCCATGACCCGGTGGGACGCCCCTGCACCACGGTCCCGAAGTCACCGGCACCCCAAGAACAGCCTCCGCAGAGGTCCGAGGGGGAGACGCTTTGCAGAAAAGCTGCTTGCCGCAGCACCAAATGTATAATAATATATGTTTGCACATACAACGGGACCGTGCTTTTGGAGAATAATGAAAAAAAAAAAAAAAACGGCCAGAGTCTATATAATTCGTAAAATGAAAATAAATGAATAATCTAACTGCTCGAGGCGCACCTTGCACTGCGAAATAATTGCCTTCCCAGCAGTCCTCAAAGTTAATTTCAAATGGTTGTCCTGTTTTCAGAAGAACTGGTTACAATAAAGGAGAAGCACAAATACTTAGTGTTTAGAATAATTAGAAGTGTTTAGAAGCACAAATATTCTGTTTTCAGAAGAACTAGGTACAGTAAAAGAGAAGCACAAATACTTGTGCTCCAGCTCAGGAGACTCTGCCGTTGCATGAAGCAGATATCCCCTAGCCGCTAGAAAGGGATCCCAGCCAGACTTCATCTATGAATGCTCTAGCATTGGGTACTTATAGATGCAGATGGTGTTTTGAAAATCATAGCTCCTTATATGCACCATTTACATAGGAAAATTTTGCTCTAGTAGCCCGCAGGCTGGGCGAAGCCACACTCATTGCGCTGGGCTATGGGATGGCATCAAGCACAGCTTTGCTCCTGCTCAGCGAGGAACTGCAAACGAGGCAGAAATCAAAACGCTTTAAACACCCGAGTGCCCTGGAGACCAACAGTGCGTGTGCCAGAGCAGGGGGTCTGCGGGAGCAGCAGTGGGGCTGGACGGCCCTGGGCGCAGGACGAGCTCGGCCGCGGCACGGCACCAACTTCTCCTGACCCCGCGTCTAAGTCAGGGCTCTGTGGCTTTGCAAGGGCTTAAAATTGCAGTTCAAATGTGTGCATATGTATATATGGATGTGAGCGTGTATATATACCAACACGCATATATACACAGACAACTATATATATCTCAGCTGTGCTAAACTTAGATTCCCCACAGCTAAGTGGATGAAGGGAGAAAAGCACCTCTCATTTTGGTCACTTCCAGAGACCAAAAAAAGCATCTTCTTCCTGTTCAGCATTACTAAAAGCAGCCTAAAGTCAACACAGGCGACGCAGAGGTATTCCGTCTTTAGACACAACTGCAAGGTTCCACTTTTAATGGGAACATACAATGTCTGCCTGTGCAGTTCCACCACTGGAACCAAACCATCACCCTCGGGGACAGGCTGGACCTACCCGAGGCTCCAAGACACGGTCCTCAGAGCTCCAACCACACCGCTAGCATGGAGACTTGACTTGGTGCCCCATGATACTTGATCCTAAAGGAGGATCAAGTCCCTGCGGGATAAGGGTCCATCAGTGGATGGTCACTGACCATAGAGGAATATGTCCTATGTCCTACACAAGTCCTGCGTTTTAGGGCCTCCTCCCGAGGGCTGACGGCTGGACACAGCTCAACACAACGTGTTGCTCTGGACACAAGCTGGCAGTTCTCACGGGGGTAGAAACCAGAACATGACCATATAACTAGCTATGAACCACAGAGGGAACATTGGGAGGAAGCAAGGGAAAGACCCACAGCTTTTCTGAAGTAAAGTTTAAATGGATTAGGAAAAACAATGGTCATCTGAAAGGCACTTTTTTCCTCCTTTAGCTTTTCACTTACATTTCTCTATTTTTGTCTCACTTGCCCAAGACAACACAGGTTGGACTTCATTTTTTATAGCACAGCTAGTGATTCGTGTCTCTATCTTGAGTCTGTCTCCTGGAGAGCCATAAAGTGCTTGGATTTTCAAGAAAGTCACTCTGAACTCCAGTCTGTCCCTCTAAAGCACCCAAAGCTGATTGCTCAGACACCACGTCCACCTCGGCCCACAGTCTACTGCTATTCTGGTTTTGAGACATTCAAATCTCAACCTGCTCTCACGGCAAATGATTTCTCTAGCAGGAGGAGACTGCTACTCGGTTATTTTCTCATGGTATATTAGTTCTGTTAATATGGTTGTTTCTTTACCTGCTGCCATATGCATTTAAAAGCGCTTCATTTTGTGAGCGTGTTTTCTTTACTGCACAACAAATGTGCTTTTGAAGTACTTCTGGTTGGAAACATTTTCGAAGATAAAGAATACTTCAAGTGTGATTTTACACCAACACAACATTTTCATTAAAAGTAGACAAACAACAAAGTGGCTCAGTGCTTGTTTGTGCCTTAGTTACAGGCAAAATTTTCATGAGAAAAAAAAAATCCTAACCAGGTGTTTAAATAAATATGAGAAAATAAGACTTCTGCCTAAATTCAGAGTCAGACACTTAAAGGTACGTGCACTTCCTCCCAGTACCTGAGAAATATAAATATGCAATGGTACCATTCAGGCAATTGAAAGGCTACTAAATTTGTTGGTCTGACTGACAGACCAATGACCAGGGTCAAAGCTATCTCAATTACTCCAGCTTATTCAGGTAAACAAGAACAAAAAAACCCTCTTCAGCTATTTTTGATTAATAATGAAACATTTTCAGCAAATAAACTTATTTTTGATAAAACAAAATATTTTATCTTCCATCTTAATTACATCTATTATAGAGTAAATGCCTATTTGCACTTATAAAAACAGGTTTTAGAGAGAAATTAAGAATTTCTCTCTAAAAAAGTTTACCAAAATCAACATCATTCAGGAAATGTTTCAGCTGACCTGAATGGAATCAGTTCATGAAAAACAACAACAACAAAAAAGCATCAATATATGTTTAGTTCAATCCTTGATGCTTTGAAGATAAAACCTTCTCTCTGATTATTTTTTATTCATGTTCCATAATTTTTATTGCTCTTTAAATCATGTTGCTTGAATGCCTGGCTCATACTCTTCTTCCGCTACTCAGGATGCAAAATTAGACATATTCTTTTGAATACATCCCTTGAGGGGTTGTGGGTGGATCCTGCCACTGGATGCTACAAAATATCCCCAAATCAAGAGCTTTCTGTGTTAAACAATTCAAATCTCAGGAGACCACCCAGCCAATTTACCAAGTATAAATATAGTCCCTCTGCCATTCACACTGAGCACAGTGAATTTCATGCAAAATCTCTGGGGAACTAGAAGAAATATTTTAATGTTCAGCAGCAGTCTTTAATTTTGCATTCAAATTATGTCACTGACCACTTTTCTTTTTCCTCTTGAGGCAAAAGTCTTCCTCGGAGGGCATGTTTGAGGACACATCCGGCATCCTCCTTTCTCCTAATGCGCTGCCTGACCCCCCGGCTGCCTCGCACTGCTGGAATACGAACACGCCACGGATTTTGTTCCCAACACGGAGGCACGGAGCACCTCCGGGTGGGGAGTGCTCCTCGGGGCAGCGGGGAGCTGAGCCTGCAGCTGGGGCTGCTCGACGCTTCCCAGGGCAAGACCTTCTTCTCGGGTCCTGACAGCTTTGCTAGGAGAACTGTTTGGGCTGAAGGCTTCTGCAATGGGGATATATGTTTTAGAGGACTACTAATCCATTGAGCACTTGATTAGTAGCCAAAATGACTGGCAAACTCAGTAAGAACATAAAGAAAGAAGCTGTTGGTGCTGAGCTATGCCCACACACCTCTGCGCCCGCAACAGGGAATAGGTGCAGTGCAGAGCTCCGCACCCCATCACGTCAGCGGGGCGGGAAGCGAGCAGGAGCTCACCCTGAATAAAATACACCCTGGAGGGAGGAAATATTAGAATGAAACGCTCATCCAGAAGCTGCAGCATCAATAACGCCCAGAGTCCTTAACCAGGGGGTAGGCACTGCTGTGACTTTTCGTGGCAAAGCAGAAACACCAGCTAACCTGGACTTCCAAGAGCACCCTCGGGTGCCCGGGAAGAGATGCTAAAAAACACCCTCACTTGCGAGAACAGATTCCCTCTGCCACTGCAGGCTGCCCCACATTAACTCACACTATCGTTTTGGGGGAGAAAAGCCAGTTTCCTTCCTTCTTTTTTTTCAGGGCAGCAATACTGGCCAGCGCAGCCGTGCAGCGCCCCGCGGAAGGAGGCTGCGGTGCCCCCTGCGCGGCCCGGCCAAGTCCCGGCTAATCCAGCAACGCGGCGCAGGGGGCCGCGCCGGGCCGGCACAGCTGCTATTTCTGCGCAGACGGTCGCTTCCTCCCGCTGCCCGAAACGAGGCTCATCCCATGCAAAGTTTCCAAGCCCTTCATTAGTGGTTGTGTTAGTATACAAGAGCTATAATGAGAAGGCTGTAAAAATCCAAAGTTAGCTGAGGGTCCTTAACCGTTTTAAATATGGCTCTCGCTGCAGATTTTATTTAAACTTTAATGGCTACCACATAAGATCAAGAGACAAGAAACAACATTTGTATTACAGCTGTATTATTTAATTCCCATTAGCTAAAAATGCCAGGCTACCGGCCAGTAGCTCAGGAAAATAAGTGGTGACAGGTGAAAAAAATACCCGTCCTGTAACTTCTCAAGCCACTTTAAAGCCTGAGGCTCTGCAATGTCATTTACACGTAATGAAACCTAGAGTCAGGCAACACTTTGTAGCCAAATGTTAACCTTGCTGAAAATAAGGGACCGTGCTGCTTCCAAAGACATGGTATTCCTCTTGGTTGTAATTTCTACCCTCTAGTTAAATGATGATGGAAATTATCCCTTTAGATTTGCCATTAATTTATTTACTTCTGCTTTCCAAAGTGCACTTAATGCCACCTTTGGTACTGGCAGATCTTGGCACTTGAAAGCTGTAATTTGCTCTCTAGCTTAATTAGAGAAATGGTTTTATTGGACGGCCTAAAATATTTAGAGTAATAGTTGTACTCCAAACTTGATTATCCCTTTTAATTCCAAAGCAAGCACAAGAGGAGGAGCACATACATCTTGTCATTCCCAAACTAAGTAATTTAAAGGGCTGCTGTCATCCCTAATGGCTGCAAGTATCATTTCTCAGTTTCTGTCAAAATCTTGTTTTTGATACTCTATCAAACACAGCAACACAGTAACTGCAACAGAGCAAACGCAGAGGAACAACAGAGGCTTGATGTTTTCCATCTCTTACAGAGCTTTCCTATAGTTTTCAAGACAACTACAGGAGCTAAACTTACCAGATTGCAAATTCATATTTTATCTGGTAGGTCTTCTTGCCATGTCATTTAAAGTTAACAAAGTGAGGTTTCAGTCAGGTTACTTCAGTAAAAGGTCATGAGAAGGGGTTAGGAGTGGCCAACTCATGAGCATATATATACATACATACATATGCACGCACATATACAACTATACTTTTTTTGAGACATTTACTACCCACCCAAAGAAAAGTATATGAATTTTAAGAGATGGTAAACAAGTTTAATTGATTTCCTTTACTCATAACATTAATTAAGCTTGTCAGGTGTTTTATTAAAAAAAAAAAGGCAAAATAAAATCCAATATCTGAAGTCCTGTAGGATTTCCTGCAGTTTAGGCAGTCCAGAACCTTATGCCAGAAAATAGTCCTACTGATGACAGGGGATCCTTTCTTAACACAGAAGCAGTAGAATCTGGCCCCGAGCAAAATCACACTGAATACTGTGCACGGGAGGAGGGAGAGCAGTCCATGGGAGCAGCCACGCTTCCCGAGAGCACCCCAGACACGTCACGTGGCAGAGACCCCTGAGCCCCAGCCCTTCCCTGCAGCATGACCACTGCCAACGCGGGGTCAGGTCAGCGCTATCCCGCTCTTCCCAATCTGAGTAGTTTGCGACTACTGCCCCTTCCTATGCTTTTTTCATTTATTTTTTTTTTTTTTTTTTTTTTTACTGGTACTGGGAAAAGCATTGGCTTTTTCATCTCTGTAACTACTGTTTAAGTAGCTGCAGGCTACAATTAGAGCACTCTTATCCATGCAAAACAAGACCAGCTTCCTGAGTCTCTTCTTGTAAGTCATGTACTCCAGGCCCCGACCACCTTGCGAGGTCCCCACAGGACCTTCTCCAGTTTGTCCCCATCGCTGGGGGCTGGGATTACGGAGGAGGGAACACCAGGGACATAACCAAACACAGATATTCCAGGTGCAACCTCCTCAGTACAAAGCGGAGTTTTATCCCGTTTATATTATCAAACTAATTTCTGAACCAAATCCAAATGCCCATCAAAGTTTCCGACTCCCATGCTACTAGCATGGCTCAAAAAATTCAAGCAAAAGTGATTTTAAATGACTTTTTAAAAATGATTTGATGCAGCACGACATGGAAATTGCTGTATGCTTTTACAGGTCCTAATCCCACCAACTTCACTGGAAGCAGATTGAAGCACATTACAAAATGGTAACACACTCTGCTTTTCTTGTGGAGCTGGACAGAGAGGAGCAGAGACGATTCTGCAGGCGCTTTCAGAGGGCACTCACCCATGCCTAACTGTACTATTGGAATCAGATGCATAAATCTAAAAGGCTTCACACATTTGTGTATTTGTAAGTTTTCTCATGTGCAAAAATATTTAGGAATATAAGATATGGACACTGAGTTTACAGAATTAACTGAGTCTCCCTTACATTAGAAATTCCTACGGAGTAGTTAGAATCCCTAGATATTTGCCAAGGACAATGAGGTCTTTCAATGAGGGGTGAATTGGAATTTAAAGTAAACATCCTACTACTGTATGTTTAGAGTATATCTGCAGAATGAAGGGATTCTTGTGGTAAAAGGAGCAACGAGGGTCATAGGACTTGTGTTCAGTCCTCGGCCTTGTGGCAGATTTCCTCGGAGAGCAGGGCCGTTAGTATTCCTGAATCTCTGCTGCCCAGCTGCAAGCACATATGACCATAGCTCCTTCCTTCTCCTTTGCATTGGCACTATCTAAATTGTATTGTAAGCAATTTACTTAGGGCTTTCTCACACTGAGATCAAACTATGCCCACTAGCCATGGTGGCCACGGCTTTGACATTCAGGCAGCTGGAGAACTTTCTGCAGGTTTTTTGGGCTTCCTCAACCTTGTGCTGCCCCCACCAACCCTCTCCCTTTCCTTGCACTTCACCAGGGCATGTCTACACTGTGCGGGAAGGGGAGTGGGGACAGTGCCAAGGGAGCTGGGGCAAAACGGGTGGGAGCGTCTGGGGCTGGAAACAGTGTGACCATTATGGGCTACGAGGCGCGAAGCTGACCTAAATGCAGGGGCTGGACGGTCACACAGCGCTGCAGCCCTGACCACACGCTAAGGGAACGTGGGCCACACCGACCACTGTCAACAGGAGACAGAAGAGGAAGAAGGGGCTAAAAGCTCTGGTGTCTTCCAGTAACTTCGTGCTTCAGTAAGCCCAATCTTTCAGCACGACCTAACCCACCACAGCACCTTGCTGTTATAAATAAACTCCTTCTGGGGTGCACTCAGTCAACCACAACTTGTAGACGGGAGCGTCAAGTGTACAAGGACTCTTCTCTGAGTCTCACTGTATGCCTGTTTTTCTTGTTCTCTTTTCCCCTTTCCTCCTTTTTAGTTCAATTCTCTTCTTTTTCTTTCCATTTGCCTCCCCACACCTTCTAAAGGCAAACTTGCCCCAAGAAGGCAGAGTTTCCTCTGAGTTATACCATCTTGCTCACGGGTTGATGGCTTTATTTCTCTTCCTTGTCTTTCCTCTATCCTCTCATTAGAGAAAAAACTTTACCAGGTCACAGCTTTCACATGCAGCCTAGTACCATCACAGTAAAGAATAAACTCTTGAGATAGCCAAGACTTTGGCAAAAACTTCATCCGACAGCCTAGATCTTAGGCAACTAGCCAGACAGCTGTCCACTCAGGCTACTGATTATGCTATGAACTTACTTTAGAGACCCATTACTCGCAAATCAAACAACAAAACCAGCATTACTTTAACATAAATTTGCTTTTTGTTTATTCATCCTGCCCATGGAGAAGCTAATGCAAATGATTTAAGAATTCTGACTTTTTCCTGCAGGGAATAATAAAGAATCCTCCTCCAAATGTACAATTTGCATTGTCAAATCCAATGTGTTCCCTTACATTATGACAGAGCTGACCATAATTTTTGTATAGTTTCAAAATAAAAACAAAAAAAAAGAAGAATCCATTTAGGGTTTGCATTCTCTGCTAAGAAATAAATGTTTCAAATTTCTTGCATAGCAATACATTAAGAAAAAACAACTGTAAAACATATCCAAGCAATGAAAAAAAACATTGGCTGCTACAGTAGCAGGAATCATATTTTGGCTTGAAATAAACACCTCTAGCATTATAGGTGCCAAAGCTGACTGTGAACTTACATCTCAGGCTTCATTGGTAGTCTACAGGCATCCTGCACCTTTTTTTTTTTTTTTTTTTTTTTTTCCTAGGGAGAACCCAATTCATTGACATCAGGGAAAATGACAACTATTTCAGTTAACTAACTCATAATTTTCAGAATGAGTTTTACGAATAAGAATGCTGAATGGGGACAGAGTTAAATGCTACAAGTCTTTCTTGCATAGCTTGTGGGATTTGGTCCGAATCCAACAAGCAGGATCAAGAAAAGATGAAGAAAAAGCAAGTTTGAAATAATGCACAACACCAGATTGAAATATTAGAGAAAGGTATCCAGTTCTTGCTTCCAAACTTCAAGAAGAATGTGGAAGCCCTACAAAATGTCTGAGTAATATGATACATGCTTAATACTGCTATTACCAGATAACCAGCTCAGCATTTCAAAGGCCTGGAGAGCTGTCCCTATAATCCCCCCGACTGGCGGAGCCGGTGACCTGGGGAAGACTCAGCTGTTTGACCTTTCATCAATCCCTGAGCACCCTCCAGCAATGCTAAAATTCGGATCATTTCGCTACCTTCCAAATCTGATAGTTGACGGCGTGTTTGCGCTTTGCTATGATCTTGTCATTCAAAATCCTCCATAAATCCTGCTTTTCCAAATACTGAAAGTTTGCCCAGAGTTACTCATTCCTATCAAGCCCTCCACATATTTTGACATATTTCAGATAGGTCCTGCAAGCTCTAAATTAAATCCACTCCCTGTGAAACTTAAAATTATGTCTTTTAGGACAACTGTGTTCTCACTGCCAACGATGAGATTTTTGCACTAGTTTTAGCAGCAGCATCAGGATAACATGTAATGTTAACATTTATATATATTTTCAAATGCTTGTTTTTGTAAGCAGGTTCACTAAATCCATCATGGGATTATGCAGATGAGTAGAAGTAGGCAGAGTAGTGTATCAGTGTTTATAGGATTAAATCCAGAGATTTTAAGCATATAAAAAGCAATCTCAGCCTATAGTCAGTATATGGACAATACAGAGCTGAATGCAGGAATAATGCCAGCAGTTGATACTATATTTTTTTCCAAACACCAGCACTGCAGGCTCAAGATCTGAATTTGAGGAGAAAAATTATAGATCAAAGTTTAAGAATTCAGGAGTCACAGGAGAACAAACGTGAAATTTTTGCAGTGGCTGCAAATCCGTGAATGTTTCAGGTTCACGGTGCACATTTCTGAAAAACAAAAACTCAATAGTTTCCCACTGCTCTCAGCACAAGCAGTGCCTGATGTTTGCTTCACTGTTCACTGAATTTGAGAATGACAGAAGCATGTTGACATTTTGTGCCACACGTACGGAAAGAAACAGATCATCTCCTCCCTGAAAGGCGCTTTATTTTACGTGAGAAAAGACAAAACTCCGAGCTCCACATCAAATAAATCATACAATAAGAACATTATTTTTAAAGGGAATGAGTATTTTGCAAATTAATATTAAATGACGCCTGAGCAGCAAATATAGAAATTAGAATATTCAGGATCTTGCAGTGAGCTGACACAGAGCAGAGGAGTTGTGGTAACCAAGCTGCCTTAAATCTACAGTCTGAGAGAGGGGGAAAAAAAAAAAAAAGCTTCATCAAAATTTAATATTCATGCATTTGGGACCCTTTCATTGTTACAAAGCTGATTAAGGCCAATGGTGAAATCCTGGGTGCTTCGTTTACTCCCTCCCTCCTGCCAGAATAAGAGAGGAAAAATTCAAGGCAGGGAAGGAAGCTGGCAGCGTTTCAGGGGAGCTCCTGCCTTGCAGTTGGGGGAGGAAGCCGTCCTACCAGGCGCACACAGACCCGTAGCAGGGAACTGAAGGGACATTAGTAATTCAAATAAGGGGCAAAAGAGACGGAATAAAATTAAAACGTGCACAATTATTCTCTAGAAAGCTAGCAACAACGCATAATCTGGCAGGACAGGAGGGCCGATGATTTGCTTGCAGAGTGGACAAAGCTTTTTTTTAAGAAGTCACGCAGCTAAAATCACGGTACTGTTAGACAGTGACTCATGGGAACAAAGCCGACAGCGCTATCTAGGATCGCATTGCTGGTGCCTTTTAATCACCACGCTGGTACAGTTTTCCCTCACTCTGACCTAGTTTAACTAGTTCAGAAAGCTTAATAGGCATTGCTTCTTACAGCCCTGCTAGCAAGACCTAAATATATACAACAACTTCTTTTGTGAATGAAAATTACTGATTCATGGCCCGTTACACATCATGAATCCGGAGAAACAACAGCGAAGCCAACGCGCCGGAGCTTTACACGGCGGCATCTGAACTTGTCCTCCTGCACTCGGAAAACATCCATGTCGGCAATCAGAAACCGCCTCCAGAACGGCGCGTCCCGGAATAGATACCCACAGCCCAGGCCTCTCGGGAAAGGCAAGACAAATCTACTAAGGAATTAAATACAGGTAAAAATTTCCTTGTGGAAAAGCTGCTAAGTGGATCAGGAAATGCTCTTTGTTCCTGTGAAAGGTATTAATGAGAATAGGGCATTTGCAAAAGCTTTTCCATAAAAGTTTTGTGTTTTAACTGACAGACTGGAAGTGAAAAATTTTTGCTCTCAGGCTTTTCGATGAAAAGAGAGAAGTTGCCAGCAACCCCTGCTTCCAGTAGAGACATCCCTTTGCCAAGAAATGACATTTTTGTCCATTTGCCTACTGAAAAACATCAATTTGCTCCAGTGATTGATGTCAGCTCTGAGACACAACTTTACCATCCATAGAACAAGATGACTCATGGTAAGAAGACTAGGTGATCTCTAGAGGTCCCTTCCAACCTCAACAATTCTGTGATTCTGTGAAAACTAGATTAATACCTACTGCCTTCTGCAAGCTCGGAGCCTACTGAAACCAGGAGTCCTCTTTACTGCATCCCAGAGTCTGAAGGCCCACGAGTTTCCTGTGGGAACTTGCGCTCACCCCGTGATGTTGCCTTGTTATATTCGCAGAAGAGACCAACAAGCCTACTTCACTGCATTGCATGCAAGCCTCTTCCTTTAGGTTGGTAAGGGCTTTTTCTCTCCACAGGACCTCTAACTGGGGTCCTGAGCAGTGTTAGATCTCAGCTCCGCGTAGGCTCTGCCCCAGATGAGACATGGGGAAATGTCGGGATCTGCAGGAGCACTGGGTCAATCCCTCTCCTACTAAAACCACTTCCAAAGATGCCAATTGCAGCTGGAAGAAGAGGATAGGGCTGATGACCATAAAACACCTCAGCACTGATGCACACACATGCAAACTGCTCTTAGAGAAAACTGCTCTCCTGCCTACTACGTAGTCTACACTTCTCCACTTGCATAAAAACAAAACCGCTGCAAAAACTTTGCGAAGAAAACTTTCTCAAAGACAAAGTGAGGGGTTCCAGGTAGCACACTGGGGGAGGAAAAAAAAAAAAAAAACAACCCAACACCCAAAGCAGACCACCAGGCAGCTCGAGGAGTGAAAGTTTGCTCTGTAAAACTCAACTTTGCAACTTTCAGTTTATTAACATGAAAGTACCCCCTAATTTTATCTACAGCTTCTACCACCTTCTGCGAGTCGCAGCTGCCAAAAAAGGTTAAAATACCTTAACGGTACATTCCCCTGCAGCACCACGGGGAGCAGAAGTCGTATTACTGTAATTCATAATTCAGAACTCATATTTCCTAGGACAACATCAGAAATGTCGTTTCAACCACAACGACCGCTTCACCGTTGGCGCGAGCGGGTGGAGGCGCAGCCCGGGCTGGAAGCGGCCGCCCGCCCGCGCCTCAGGCGAGCGCCCGCAGGGCAGCAGCGCGACGCAACCATGGCCGCCGCGCGCATCCGTGCCACCGCCACAAGGCTCGTGAGCACCAGGGCTCCATATGCTGCTCCAAGTAGATGGTCAGTGACCATTGCACCACTGGGTACGTGCCCATCACTGGGAGATGGTCCCATCACCCAGGAGAATTCGGATCAGACAAAGAGGCTTTCCCTCCATTTGTTTACCTGCCCTGCTTAACCTGCCCAATAAGGATACTACTCCACTGCCACGTTAATACTTACATAGCACTGGGACAGTCTTCACCAAAAGTGAGCATAGAATTTCAGGCAACAGCTATTACAAAATTTCCTTTGCCATTGCTAAATAACATCCAGTCATTAGAAAACATATTCAACAGATTCAACATATGCACAAATTAGCTTAAACAAAAAATATTTTTGGAAACCAAGCACTTCCCTGGAGTAAACAGGAAAAACACAGGATACTCAATTACTTCAAAATAATGTAACATGTAAACACAACAAGGATTTCCTATTTTTCATTTGGTCCCTCCCTAAGCATCCTACTTCACACATCTCCCTAAAATGCAAGCAAACCCTTACAGCCATGTCTTCTCACCCTCCCTCCACCTCTCAAGGTCACCATCAGACCTTCTTGCTCCACTACAGGATTCAAGGGTTCCTTTGCTCAAAAGGCTACAGAGGGGCACCAAAAAGCCAAATGAACTTGACTTTTTCTCCCACTTTTTCACCCAGTAGCCTTTCCCGAGCAGTAGCAGTCCTGTGTCACACCGCACTGCTCTCCAGATTATCCACACAGTAGCATCCTTACGCTACACTGGCATCCTGCTGGATGCTCCCACATCCCAAGTTACTTGGCTTCCCTATTGGAAAGCACTGGGGAAGCAGACAGTGAGTACACTACTTATGAGCATATCATTAATCTATACGCTCATACAGCATTAATCTATACATATGTACAGCCATAAGTAAATTGTCTGATCATTGTCAGCACCTACAATAAGAAAAATAGCAAAATTTTAAAACACGTTACTCCCAGTCTTTCAAAGAAACATTAAATATGCATGTATATATTTTTTAATCTGATTTGGGTATCCATTTGGGTAGTGATGGATATCTGTATACGACAAACAAAGGGATTTTAAAATAGAAGGGATTTTACATGCACACCTAATTCTATGAAGTTAATATTCTTTATTCTCATCCTGGGTGAGCATAATAGCAAGAACTGACTCTAGGTCTCCTTTCCTCCGCTCACACTATGAAGGGTGAAACAGTGGGTGCATTTTTAGGGGCCACGCACACTTTCTCCCTTGCAACCCTTGCACTGCAGCGTGGTCCTGCTTTCAATGGGGAAGGGGCCCGTCTCGCCAGAGTCGCTCCGTCTGAAGGAGAGCGGCTGCCTCGAGAGGCAGCTTCATTTTCTTTCAATCTCATCACACCACAAAGTCTCCCCTTTCCCTCCTCCTCCTTCATCAAATGTAAAAGCGAGTTGTTGTTTGTGTATAGCATGCACATTAGCACAGATAAACTGCTCGCTGAGTGTAATGATTAATGATTGAATAGTGCAGTTGTTGCAAAAATAAGTCATGCAGTGAAGAGAGATCTGAAGATTATATCTAACACCAGGGGATGGCTTATTAATCTTACTTCTTGAAGAATTCGTGAGTAAATCATTCTCCTTTATTAATGATATTTCACTTTGCTCCATGAGACATCTTTTATACATCCAGAAGGGCAATTATCTGTTTAGGCCAGGAAACAATATTAGTTACAGACGGTGCTTGAATGTTTGATCTAAGTCACTTAAATAAGAGAGGAAAAAAAGAAGGAAGCACGCTCCAAAGACCAACCCCAAACAGGACTGCATTTAAGGAGGGGGTTTCTGGTTACCCACAATCTGGAAATGACAAATTACGTGTGTTTTTAAGTACCAATTATTATGGAGTTTGCATACTCAAATGATGATATAACAACTGAAAGAAAATTACATTACTTTTATGTCTTCTGGGCCTGAAAGAATTCTATTATATGTGCCATGGTTAAACATGTCTGAAATGGTTTATTAATATAAAAGTCTTTCAAAGGGAGATCTTAAATTCTTGATCACAATGAGATATTCAAGACAGAAAAAAAGGAGAGTCTATAATTTCAAAATATATATCTTTTCTATGTTCTCAACTCTCATTTCTTCTTGTTGCCTATCATCCTCTACCTACCATAAGACTGGAGGATTTAGGGACAGAACCAGGACACCAATTTAATAATATTATTGTAAAAACTATAACAAAATTTTACATAGATATAAATGGAAATCTATAAATCATCTCCAAAGGAGCTTCATTAACTACATTTAAAGATCTTGAATATGGAAATTATAAACTTAAATTATTACAGAAATTGCATTAGGTAAGATCGGTTGGACGTGATTTGCAGATTCACTAAACTTTGACAAATACATATTTTACTGTAGATTTCAAAATATTGCTAATCTGAGTTACAGTTTTCCTTTAATCTAAAATGGAAGTGCAGTAGCTAATCGAAAAAGATGTTCATTAATAAAAGGCAGCCCGATCAGGACACAGGGGAGACCCTTGAGGAGGAGGAATTTATACATTATTTTCCAAATACAAATGAAGGCCAGATTATTTTCCAAATAAAAGTAATAATCTTTCCCTGTGTCCAGATACACCTGCAAGTACGGGCGTTTCCCAGAGATGCTGCAGTCCCAAGTGCTGCTGTTTGACACATCCAGGCCTGCCCGGCCGCGCAGGGATATCCGTGGGAACCGGGATGCGCACGCACGGGATGCACCAGCCCCACTCGGCCGGGCGCAATCAGTGCCTGCCTAATGCCAGAGAGGCTCAAGGATATTAAATAGCATTTACAGCAAACGACCTGGTGCTCTGTCTTACAAAGAAATCACCTGTGAATGTGTTTTATGGGACCTGTTAGTTTTGGGGAGTTATGAAATGGCCTCCAGACTGCCTTAAATATCTGTTCATTACACTTTTATAAATAACAAAATATGATATTGTCATAACTGCTAATAGCAAAAAAAGTTGAATAAGTCTCAGCTTAAAAAGGGAGAAAAATGTTGTCAAAACTGCAGTGGTCTCTGTGTTCATCTTCAGAACAAGCCAGCTCTGGGAACAGGGCAATTTTCTTGTAGTTGCAGTTAGTCCACTTTTAGGGTTAAAAAATGCTTTTGACTAGAAACTTAAATTGCTTTAAGATTTCAGTTCTATATTTCTTGTTGAAAGAAAAGTCATTTAATAGACATAACTGATGTTATAAGACTTCCCAAGGATTTTCAGAGGTGTACATTTTAGAGATTTCAAATTTCCATCCTAACTTTTTAATGTGGAAACTTCGTACACAATGGAGACTCGTTTTCTGTGCCATCATTACAGCAACATACAGGGAGCACGGGAAGCACTTTTTGGGCAATTCTGACCCAGGCAGCTCTACCTCAAAGCTGAAAACACAAAAACAACCATATAAATGCATTTTCTATCAGAGCCAAGGTCTGAGGACAGTCTATTTTCAGGAATTGGCTTCAGGTCACATGCATTTTATTTGTGTCTAGAGCACTCTTCCAAAATGATGCAAGGATCCTTTTTCCCTAAACATCCAGAGTTTATCAAGATTATATTTTGCCTGAGCATTTAAGAGCTGAGCTTTATATTCCCTGAAAATCACTGACATCACGCAATGGCATGCAAACCACTCCAGCTTAGCCAACAGTGTCCAAGATTCAGGGAAATGGAATTTCTTAAAAATGAACCTTTTGCAGAAGGTCTTAAATTTAAAACAAACATTTTGACCTGTGCTAGAGTATAATTCCAAAGACACCAAAGAGAATTACACTCTATTATACCTGAACTGAGCCTGCATTGCAGCTACCTCACAGAACGAGTTTGTACATGAGGCCGTGCAGGCAATGTCCTCAGCACCAGCCTTGGGATCTGCCTTTGACAAAGCAAAGCAGGGAAGAAAAATTAATATCCAAACTCATATTTCTGAAACACAGGACTCTACTCAGGATCTGTAATAGAGCTGCAACCGTTCCCAGTATTTTTAAAGAATAAATGTAAGAACTGGAACGGCGCACTGAAAATAATATTGCATTTTCATGAGAGGTACCCCCAGCTTCTTGCAGCCTGACAAGTGCCACTGGCCTGACCCGTTTCCACCACAGCCTCATTCAAATAGGTTACACCAAAACAACCAGCACTTAGGGATGAAGAGCAGTTGAGAGTGACTCTATCAGCATTTTTCTCTTGCTGATTTTTTTTCTTCTTCTTCCTTAAGTAATTAAAAAGTGTCTCTGGAAGAGCAGTACGTACAGTATGTCATAAAGTCTCTCTGAACTACCTATATTTACCCCTGAAAGTGAATTCTTTATAAGACCTAGGATATCAAAGAAACGAGGGATCAAAGTAGTTTTAATAAGCAACCCAGTGTTTGTAGAACCTGCACTTTCATGTATCATGTTTTGTTCAAGTTCTTAATTTCGGTTCCTCACCACAGAAGGCACTTAAGATAACTATCTATAACCATATTGTCATGTTGAATCCTTTGATTATTTAACATGTACACCTTAGTGAAACAAAAATGCCTTTTTTCCACATAATATTTGGACTTCATTGTATTTTCTTACATAAAACATAGATTTGATTTGTCTGATAGTTAGAGCATACAGCAGCATCACTTTCTTTAGCATTTCTACTTATACATTAATACAGCTTAATTTTATATCTGCTCCCATGCACTAACATGGTCTATAACACCTTAAATCTTTCTTTCTTTCTTTAAATTTCAGAATAAACACATAACAAAGGGTCATAAAAGCTACAAAAAACAAAGTTAGCTGGGTCTTGAAACCAGAGGTTTACCTGTGAACACCGGCATGCTCTTTAGCAAAATAAAAATCGATCTTTGATTTTTTTTTTTTTAAGTAAAGCTATGCTCTGTTTACAAATTGTTTTGTGGTGAAAACAAACATCTTAAAAATATATATATATATTTGATCTATCGTGTTACTAAATTGCCAGCAAAGAATGAGAATTACTGTTGTCTGAGTTAAAAGCAGACAAAAAAAATGGAGGAATACAAGAGCAGCCTGTACGCTACGAACAATAAGGACAAATGGATCTGGTAACTATTCCAGCTACACATCTGGATATAAAACTTTTCATTTTGCTCTGAAAATTACTGTACTGTCAGTTTGGAATCTGAATGAAAGAAAAGTTAAAAACCTTAACAGAAGCATACTGAAAGGTAAGAAAAGTAGACAGACCCTTTTTTTTATTTCTTTTTTTTTTCCTTTTAGTTTTTTTTTCTCTTTTTGACACAGTCAAGAAGTCCGAGGTTGCTGGACTCTCTCACTGTGTCCTCAGACGTGGGATCGGGAATATCTGAAGCGCACGTGGTGCTGCTTTTGCAGTTCCCTTTGAAAATGCAAAGCCCTAAATAGGAAAATGAATCTTTTACAATATATTCAAAGACAACTCTAGTATATCACATACTAAATGAAACATAAAAGCCAGCACCTAAACCTTTCTATTTGTGTCTCTTACTGTTTAGAGTAAGTGCATTTCTGAATATCCCTCTTTATGCAAGTTAGCCACAAGATATTACTGGATGACTGAACAGTCTACTTGGCTGATCAAACCTCCAAAGCCACAACTCTTAGGAGCTGAAACCTTTTCACGATATGTTGCACATTTGTCAGCAAATCTCACTGAATAAGCCACATCCTGGAGATTATGTTATCGACACTTCGCCTCTAGTTTGGGACTGTAGCTCTAAAGAAGATATTTAAGACTCATTCCAAGATTGATGAGAAGTCAAAAGGTACGTAGAAATACACAGATGATAGTTTAAAAATAATGTCATAGATAAGCTAGTGAGGTCTCCTTGGCCTTTGAGTCTGGCAACGCCGAGCTCATCGTGCAAAGAGCCTTCAAGATCCTTTGGAAGCAGGTGCCTGCCTTGAGTCTACTCGAGTCCCACCAAAACCAGAGTCTTCACCACAACACGCACAGCAGCACCAATAGCGAACGTTGCAAGAGAACACAGTTAATAGAAATAAGGACAGGGTATTCGGAGTCATATACAAATGAAGTCCTCCCCCCTCTCAGCACGTTATAGCACTTATCTAACGCTGTTCATGTCTAGCATTCACCTAACTCGGATCCCAAATTTCAGGCCTTCAGAAATGCAATTCAGTCAGCTGCAGCCTGGTCCTGGTGCCACGAAGGGACAACGGGTCACACCAGTGTGACCAGCAGCGCCAACCAACAGCACCGGCCTCAAACACTGAAACTGCAGCACGTTGGAGCCTTCAGGGGCAGCTCTCCGGCCCTTCTCTGGCTTCAGGGCATTTCGCTGGAGATAGGACGATGCCCAAAGGAGGGAATTCGGGCAGAACAGCTCCCTGGGCCTCTGAGCAAGCAACATCCCAGGGCAAAGTTTTGAAAGAGGATTTTAATTCCCTGACAATCCAGGCAAGAGATTTCCTGTGTTTCTTATCTTCTGGACCAGACCTAAATCAGGCTGTCATGTAATCAATGGACTATGATAGGCTGATTATCATGTAGGATAAGTGATATCTATTAGAAAAAATTGATCCTGACATAACTCAGAAAAGGCAGCAGCTTAAAGCTAGAGGCCATGGGCCCTGGCCTGGCCTTTGTACATATTTAATGGCTGTCATTTTCCTGGAGGTGCCTAAAAACAGCAAAACTCTCCGGGTAAATCTCTATTGATTGAATAATCCTTGTCATCCGTTAGGGCTAACAAAGCTGTCACAGCACAGCCACGAGCAAACAGATTTTATTTGATAACTTTCTTTCCCCTTGGCCGCTGGAGGAAGCACCCGGGCACCCGCGCTCCTCGGGCCGGCCGCGCCGGGGCTGCCCCCAGCCCCGCACATGATTAACGGCCACGGCCTTAATTAAAGCCAGTGGCTGCCGAAGGAGCTGGGCTCATCCAGCGCAGGGCGCGCGGGCAGGATTGCAGGGGTGGGCGCGCTCGGGGCCGCCCCCGGGGACCGCGGCGCCTTTTATGAACACAGAAAAATTCATCAAACAGAAATCATTAAGCGGAGCAGATGGGGCTCCGCAGCCGGGATGCGGCCGCCTCAGACGACGCGGTGCCGCCCGCCAGGCGCCACGTCCCGCGCGGCCCCGCGCCTGCCGCGCTCAGTCGATGGAGAGGCGCCCGGCTGCCTTCCCCGGGCTCGC
>JAWLRI010000685.1:1775435-1855573 GCA_034781795.1 Crypturellus tataupa
GCCGCATGCGGATGCGCCCGGGCCTCGTCCCGCCGCCGGGGCGCGTCGCCCGCACGCTGACACCTCGCTCGTCCCTGCACAGCAGCCCACGAGGAAACTCATCACCCGCCCTACCCGCGGCTGCATCAGCTGCCTCCCCGCCTACAGATTCAGGCTGCAGGGTTCCACCCGCAACGGACGCGCAAAGGAAGGACTTAGTGGGCTAGAAGTGGCGCATCCAAAGAGAGGTGACGACTGGCCCAGAGAGGGCTTCGTTTCGGCTCATTGTGTAACCTCACCTGCAAGGAGCAGAGGTTTCAATTTTCCCTCTGCTTCACCTAGAGCAGCTCTTTTTAAATTCCAAAGAACAGTAATTTTATTTTATATTTCATCTTTATAGGCAGTCATAAAACCTATCAGTCTTAATGATCCTATTAATTGCCTTGATTTCTAGCACCATTTTCACTTATTCCTTTTCAGAGGAATGCATATGGTCCCCCTGCCCAATTACTTTACCAACATTATTTATAGAAACCTGACCCAGCACCAGAATACTGCCACCCACAAGTCCCAGCTCCAGAATTATCAACCTTTTAGAAAGTAAAAGGCAAGAAATGACAAATGAAAATCACGTTAAAACCCTGAGGAAATACAATTTCAGTGACCACATGGAAATCTTCCCCAGAAACAACATGCTCTTAAAAGGGCTACCTTAAAAAAAAAAAAAAAAAAAAAAAAAAAAAACTCTTGAAGAAATGATCTTTTTTACAACATTTTAGAACACAGTAGCTTAAAATACAGCATTCCCTGCTGTTGAAACCTGGGTCGATGCTTCCACAGAGCTCTTCCACAGCTGGAAGTAGGAAGCAAGAAGGTGAAGATTCAGAGAAGACTGGAAGGTGGCTCAAGATGCCCTCGCTTCCTCCCTAACGATATAAAACACGTCTCCTTGAGCAGGACTACGTTAACCGACATCCCGTTGGTGTGAATCGGGAGCACCTGCTTGGATCCCGGTGGAGCTGATGCTCACGGTGGGCTCAAAATCCCGTGGTGTTGTGAGGCTGCACCCCACCATGCTGCACAGCACGTTAGTAGAGTTCTAAATATTAACTGTCAGTAGGAAAACAGAGGAAATCTGTCTCTCCACACCTGTGAGGGGCAGCAGACGGAGCCCATCCACACTTTAACGAAGCCCTCTCGGGCAAGAAACCTTTCACATGGAGCTTTGCAGACAACCAAAGTAGCAGGGCTTGGTTCTTTCCTAGGGAAAGAAAAAAAAAAGTTTGACATGCTTGGGCATTAACTCTGCGTGGATCTCATTTTAACCACCTTTAGATCAAAGCAAAGGTTTTTCCTGGTTATGCTTTAAAAAAAAAAAAAAAAAAAAAAAAACTTACTTTCTGGTTTCAAAAGGAAAAGATCTGCTGACTTAGACATCAATAGCTAGCTTAAAACTCACTGAATAGCACTATTAACTTTTTATTTTTTATTGGGCCACTTGTTCCACTCCCACATCCAACTGCTCGGAGCTCTCTGCAGGCAGCCGGAGCAGAGGAAACGCAGCAGAGCCCCGCGCCGCAATCTCATTAGGATATTGCTGCTGTACAAAATCACTTCACATGCCCTCGCCCCCTCCGTCAGACTGCAGTGCCAAATTTTTCAGATTCTCAACTGGAAAAATGCAACGGTTCCGCCGCAGAAAACGCTGCCTCTCCCTTCCTCGTCTCGCAGGTCTGCTGATGGGGTGTTAATGCAACGCGCCTGCCAAGAGGATTAAGCCTAGATTGCATACAATCTGTTTTACGATATTAACGCGAGATACAGAGAGATAGGGAAAAGAAAACAACAATTATCTGACACATCAGTTTTTCTAACACAGGGAATTGTTTACATTCCTCCTAAATTAAAAAAAAGGTAGAACGCATGGAAATATCTTCATTTTTAACTAATGCAACCCCAATCTCTTTGTGAGCTTTCAAAGTATGTACTTTTTTTGTAAATATGCCAAAGTCAAGGCCTGTACAGCATGTGATCTATAATAAACTTCAAAAGAACACCTTTGACATTTTAGATAACTTGCAAATGATGATGCAGAAAGATCTTTTGCCACTACAAAGAAAGAACAAAAGAACCAACATGAAAGAGAAATCAATAAACATATGGCAATTAATAAAACATTTTCTATGAATACCCTACAAAGAGTTTTACAACAGTATAAAAATCCAACAGTTGTTTCAATGTGGATTTAAAAAGTATCAGCTGTTATATTAAGATATTCTTTTTAACCAACAAAATGTACGTAAAATAACGGATATGGATTTTGTTGTAAATCCATCAGTTGCAGCGTTATGGATCAACTGGGAATATTTTTTTTAAGGTGACCCAACAAATTCAGTAATGAAACCACCCATTTTTCAGAGTCTAAAAACAACGGCTGCAACGAGGCACGTTTGTTTGTTGATGTACTCCGCGAGTTGGGCTGGTTGAGAGTGGCTTTAAAAAATGAAGTCACATCTTGAGTATTTACAAACACACCTATTGACTTGCTTTATAAGCAGCACTACACAAACCATTAGGAAAGATATTACAATATCCTCACTGCAACCTACAAGCAATAATTCCTCATCATAATAAAGCCGTATCTACTTGCAGGTTGTTAACCTACCTTCTCCCTCTTCAGCAGGGAACAGTTCCACTTCCATAAATATTGTCAATAAAGCCGGCAAATTCCGAGCATCCCTGGAGACAGCCGAGGTTGTCACACGCTCCCCACACTTTATTAAACCCCCAATAGCCGCCTCCGCCTGTCCACTCGAGGCTCCAAAAACATACACACGACCAGACTGTTTTATTTTGTTCGGCTGCTCTAATTCTCCCTGATGGCTAAGCCGTCTACGGACCTCTTTGGAACATCACCATTAGAAAAAGTGTATTTTTTTTTAAGCATCCGGAGGTCCAAATTGCCTACATTTGCTGAAAAAAATAAAAAAGTGAGAAAAACTGTTTATGGCTTTGGCTTGCTTCTTCCCAGACAGGGGAGTGAGAAGCTGCTTTCTGAGCCAAGCAGACAACTCATTTCATTGTCACATAGGTAAAACCTGGGCCTGTGGAGTCAGAGAAATCTGATTTCATGAGAGGGCTCTTAATGGGGGCTTCCACCACCACCACTAGAAAATAAACCATGAAATAGAAAAAGAACGCGCACATGGAGAAGCAGCAAGGACTCCGCATCTCCTCTGTGCCACGTCTACGTTCGGGGTGGGAGGGAACGTGGGTCCTTAGCATTATTAACGCCTTCTGGTTGTACTGATTCCCTTCGTTGACCACAAAGACCTCAGAGCAGAGCAGACAGGTGACCCTACCTACCATTTCTACCATTTTTTTGTCTAGATTTTTGGGACGGCGCAAGGCAGTCGCTCGGAGCAAAAGGAAATGGCCCGAAGACCCTAGGTTAGCGTCTGGGTATCAGACACATGGAGCGTTTGTCCAGCCTCTCCATTTGGCTGGAAGCTGGTTTTGCTAATTCTTTTTTGAGACCCTTTTATTCTTATGAAGGAGAACTCCTCAGCGCTGAGTGCGGCCTGCCACCTTCACCTCCTCACACACACCATGAGCCCAAAGCACCGTGCTCAACCTTGTCGCAACGAGGCCGCCGGGGACAACCCAAAGAGCTACCAGAGAAACACCAAACTCATCACACACGTTGCTACAAAGACCCCGAGTCTAGTTCCACAAAGACCCCAAGTCTAGTCCCCAGCGCTGAGCTCAATGGGAGCATCTTACAACAAGGTAGAGCATTAGGTAAAGCCAGATATACAACTGATTTGAAGAAAAAAAAATGTTTCAGATCACTAGAACGATTCAGTGTTCAGAAAACCTACCACACCAATTAATTACAGACCCTAAAATATAGCAATAAAGCAGTATCGCATAATAAACTGTTTCATTGTCTCAATGTCATGAGGTATATCTGGTGCCCCCCCTGCTGATGGAATATTTTCAGATACATTATTAAAAGATATTTCCTATTTAAAATGATTAAATGTATATGCTTCGGTGTGGCTAGACATCTTTGCATTTCATGCCAGAAATTCTGGTTTTAACAGCTTACATACACAAGTGCTCAGCTTTCCTAATAAACACACACACACAAAACCCAAGTTTTGGGGAAACCAGAACTGTTAATGAAATTAAGTAAAATGCACTGAATGGTTTGATCTTAGAGGTAAAATAGGGATGACAGGATATTTAAGAAGTGTTAAAATAGTTAACAATTTGAAATCAAAAATAAAATTGACAGTTTCTAGTTCTCAATTAAGCACAGACCTAAATGAAAAGGAAAGTGTAACCAAAAGCTACCCAACTGCCCCCAAAGAGGTAAAATGCTTGCTTTGAATTAACCAAAATGCGTGGTTTTGCCCTACAAATTCAATTCACTCCAATTTTCCAAAGAAATCCTTGGAACCCATTCCCAACGAGGGCCACAGGGGAGTCTCTGCTCTGAGGCAAGCAGCACGGGAGGAGCTGGGGAAGGAAAACAGCTCTGCTTCCCATGGACATGGGAACCTTCATTTGCCGAAAGAAAAGTCTTGTTCCCAAAGCGGTACAAAGTGGACATCTGTAGCTGGCAGGGCATTCTTTTATTTACTTCTGTACCATTGCATTTTCGTGTCCCAACTTCACCTGCAATCCCCAGACTAAGCTGCAGAGTTTATCACAATGATCTGATTTTCTGCTCTTCGCAGGAAGCCAGTAGCCATGTCGAGAGCTTTATGCGGGTGCACAAGCAGCATGTTTGTGTATAAAACTGTCACAGGATATTTGACTTGATTTAGCAGCAGAATCTAATCATAGATTTTGGCTAAGCTACCTCTCTAGAAACCTTTCATTTATTGAGCTACATAAATACACGGCACTTGGGGGATTACAAGAGGAGACCTTATGCTTTACAAGGGTTGCAACGGGTTGTGAAACCCTTTCAGCATCAGACAGACACTCAAGTGGCCTTTGCCCTTCTTGGGACAGCGAAAACCAAGCTGCATTTCCCAAAACCTTGGGGAAAAAATACTGTTTTCATCTAAAAGTTTCCAAATGTACCTACCCAACTACTCCTTTACACTTCAAACAAGTTGAAGAACACCGGTATCCAGAAGCCATAGCAGCAGCTAACACTATATATTTTTTTTCCATCTAGAAAGTCATCTCCTTGTTAAGAGTAAATTAATTTTCTGTATGAAATTCAGTTTAAGCAAATTAATAAGCATAAAGCAGTCCTTCTTCTTTGCTTTTCAAGGCATGCATTAACTTCTATTCTGAATTAAACATCAATAAAAAGGCATGTCATTAGTGTTTATTCTGAATGGTATTTTTTTAATATAATTTCATCGACTTTCAAGTAAGGCCAACTTCTAATATGATTTCCATCCCTCTGTCATGTTAATTGCTCCAGCGCAGCCCATCTGAGCCATTATATAACAGTATTATAAATAATCTCCTAATATCCACTTCACAACTCTTTAATTGATAGCACTCACCAGAGCACATTATGCAGGTGCTCACTTTCTTTTTTTTTCCCTTTTCTTTTTGGAAAGATAAAATGAAACATTTTAAAACAAGTTTCATCATTTCTTTATCAGGCAGCTCCTGCTCCAGCCTAATTGAGGTGTCCACACTGCTCCTACCTTTCCTGCATAATGCCCCAAAGCCAGAAAATCCAACGTGTGCGGGTGGTCACATGCAATGAACCGCACGGCAGGGAAACCGCAGCAATATATCCCCTCTACTTAGAGGTATCTGTATAGGAAAGTGACCTGATGCTGTAAATAAAACCTTTATTCTTATTTTAGTATAAAAATATTTTCAGTTGAGTTCTTTCTGGTTACTTTTCACAAGAACAACAGTGAAAACATATTTCGGCTGCCTAA
This sequence comes from Crypturellus tataupa, assembly GCA_034781795.1. Lineage (NCBI taxonomy): Eukaryota > Metazoa > Chordata > Aves > Tinamiformes > Tinamidae > Crypturellus > Crypturellus tataupa. The sequence continues at coordinate 1,781,339 of JAWLRI010000685.1, forward strand.
ATGTCACATACAGTACATATCATATATAGAGTGTGTACATATAAAAATATAAAGGCCACATATTGTATATATTATAATATACAACCTAGACGGCATTATTTTAACTTACTTTAATAATCAACACCTATCAGTACCATAGGTATTGACTGAAGTCTAATGCCCAAATTAGACTTCTGTGTGATTTGTACCAGTCTGACCTACCCTTCAGAGCACTGGTGTATCTGGCCAGAAGGCTCTGCTATGGACAGCTTTTTCCCTGGATTTTGCAGAGCAAAGGTGTGTCCCTAGTTCTGATAAAGAAAAAAATGTTTTGGATGCCAACATCAACATAAATATTCCCAGCCCGGGTTCAGATTTTTGGCAAACTTCTCTAAGTCGTGTAAAGCAAGGCCAAAGCTCCGTGCTGCCATGGAAGGTCTTGAACAAGAGGCTGCTTAGTTGTCCTGCCCTGTGCTGCCTCCCATACACAAACGTAACCCGCTTGAGCCGCTAACGATGCTCTCCACTTGAAAAACAGGTGATTTATATGATATCAAGGCAGGATATTCTCTGGTTAATCACACGCTTTCCATTTAAACATCTGTTCTTTTGGGAACCTACAGCTCACTCATTAAGAACTGAAGTTTTAATAAAACACCTCAACTACAACGTCATTTCTAGGACGCGAGCCCCTACACGAGCAGCCTGACGAAGTCGCGACGCGATGCCCAGCTTCCGACGGCCGCGGAGCACATGCACTTCGCTTCGGCATTCCACGGAGAAGGAATTTTCTCCTGCTACCAGGATGCACCAGGGCCCTTCAATTGCATGTGTCACGTCTCACTCTGGTCAAACAACCGAGGTTGCTGCCTCTGCAGCTACTGCTACTTCAGGCCTTCCTTCATCTCGGCTGCTACGGCTTTCTCATTTCAGCTGCCCTCTCCTGCAGGCTAGGCAGAGCACGGATGGACAGGCTTTTCTCAGCTGGCTACACCATTTATCTTTTAGAAGGGCTTTATTCCTTTTTACTATTATTTATTTATTTGTTAATCTAGTTGAAGCATCTGCACCATTAAACCCCTGCCACATCTCACTTTCCTCCCTATATTATTGGCAGCCACACGGCTATGGGCACTTCCCAGGCACAGAGGTGGGAAGAGCTGGTGCAGGCCCATCCCGCAGGATGCTCCTGTGCGGGATCCAGCCTTCGGCAGGACTGCTTACATCTTGTCTTGAGTTCGAGCCTTCCCCCTCTCTCCATCTCGCACCATTGCCTCCAAACCAAAGCCTTGTGTAATAACAGACCGAGGAAAACGCAGACACTGGACCCAACAGCTGAAGGGTGAGGGACCCCAGCTGTGCCACCGCCGACTCGGGACCTGCCCCTAAGGACAGCAGCACGCTCAAATCCTTCCTAAACCAGACCCGTCCTCACCAAGACAGACTCCTAAACACAGATCTTGACTTAAACCGTGATGATCTGACGGGAAAAGGCCTTTTTTTTGATCCATTTCCTGCTCTGTGAGCACAGAATGGCCTCAGTGGTGACAGCAGGATCTGGTCATACATATTTTCTCCTGCTGTATCTGTGCATCAGTGTAACAAGTCTGAAAGTCTGCTAGGGAAGGGAGAAAAAAAAAGAAAAAAAAACTTCAAAGGAATATGAGTGTTTTGATTGATTTTGTTTCCTCTGTAAGTCATAGACATTAGCTATGTTCAAATAACCTAAATGTTATAAACCAGTAATAAAAAATACACAGTCCGGAATGGAGAACTCTGCTTTTCTGACTTGTCTTTACATTGAAGATCAGCTTTAACTCTTCTCCCCTCATTTCAGATATGCCAGATGCTTAAAATTATCAAAACATAGGATTCCCACCACTTCCACAAACAGATTTTCAGTTGGTGTTTCTGATTAATATAAGTTATAGTTTTAATTCACCAAATTGAGAATAAATACTTGAGATCTTGACACCTCAGACAATCATTGTCTGAGATGCATTTTTCCCCTCATTTGCTAACATACTAATATTGCAAAATGTTATTTCATAAGCACATTACTTCTGAAGTTACTTATTAATGCCAGGATTTTCCCATAGCACTAAACCCAGGTTGCAGTTGTCTCCTTCTTCTTAGTTCTGGCATGACTTTGACCGGTTGAATCCCCAAATATGTATCAGTAATCAAAAGGTATATTTCAGTACAGGAGAACCTGTTTGGAAGAATTCTTCTCATTTCTTCTCTGCTTGTTTTATCTTTGCTTGAGATGTGAATAATTCATAGGCCTCTGTCTGCTTTACAGTCAAACGCATTCTGTCCACCCAAGACTGTTCGACTTTGTGATTTATTATTTAATAATTTGCAGGGCTGCGCTGTTGTAAGGTGAGCATTGTGACTGCTTGCAGAACTGTTACAATCTGGTCTAGTTAGCTGTCCTTTCTTTCCCTCTCTCCAAACAGCAGCAGTTATTGATTTTTTTTTACAAACCTCTGCCATGTAATCCCACAGCTGCTGATCTCAAAGCTGTTACTATAAAGTAAAAGTTGGCCCTTCTTCTTGAAAACAAGAAGTCATGTTTTGATTCACTTTTTCTTCTTCTTCTTCTTCCCTTTTTTTTTTTTTTTATCAATTGTTTCTTTTTTCTCCTTCTTTTGTGCCTTAGTCTATGACAATATCTAGGAAGTGCCACTGGCTTCTCTTAAGGATAAAAATGAAAAATGAAAGCCTTTGGGGGAAATACATGCTGATCCTTTCATTACACCTGCAAAAAATGCCTGTCTGAAACTTTCCAACCTTTGAAACTTTTCCAGTGGAAGTTGAGCTATTTCATCTATTATCTCACCAACATTTACACACAATGTTGTCTCTCAATAATGATATTTGTGTTTAAATCCCACTGCAAGTTATCAGTCGTATAGAAGAGTGAAAAGAACTACTCTCCGAATCCAGGGACTCCTAGTTTTAGGAGATTTACTATGCGGCCGAGCGCAGTGATACTAATCAGTGTGTAATTAGGGCCTGATCGATTGGTTTCAACCGCCTTTGGATCAGGACTGGAACAGTCACCGAGGGCACGGGCGCAGCAAATGTAGCCCCCGGTGAATTAACTTCTGCACTGCCTATTTTCTACCTGTCAATTAATTACAGGACTTGTAGCCTTGGAAGGCTAAGGATTTTGCAGGACATGCTGCCAATTACTGCTCTTTCTCACTGCGAACCTTCAGAACATCATCTGTGCAAATACTTACATGTTGTTCTCCTCTTCCTCTCCCCAAGTCTGCGCATTAATCACCCAGTTGCATTAAAGCATCACAGCAAAACCAGGAGACCAACCCTGCTGGGAGCATGTGCACATCAGCGACATCCTGCCCTCGCTGTGGTGTAAAATCCAGCGTAACCAAGACCCCGGTCCACCTCACACTGAAGGGAAACCCAGTCCCAATGGGACGTGGGCACCCTCTGGCTTGCACAGAGGACCTGGCAAGCACACTGCAGGCCATTTGTGCCATGCATTTGCACATTTAACCATAGCCCAAGAGTCATACACAATTATCCAAAACGGAGACTCTCACCCTAACTACAGTTCTCCATGTTACTGCTCTATCTTTTTGTTCTTTGGTTCTATTTCAGTTCTATCCTCCAAAACGACTTTTCTTCCACCAGGAAGACCTCTGCTCAAATATCAGTGCTGCAAAGCTTCCTGCGGACCATCTCTCTCAGCCATATGCCTCATCAGTACGAAACGCCTTACCCTTGGTTTACTCTAGTACGACTGGATACTGCAGGATAATTCACTCAAACTACACGCACGTCATGGTTGGCCAGGAATGGAAAGGTCTGAAAATAAACTTTCACCCACAGAAAGCTGTTGTAAAAAATAGGGAGCATTGCATTACCACAGGGTAAGGTGGGTGCTGTTGGCAGGAGAGTTGCACTGCTGGCTGTGTGCAAGCTGCTCTTGCTAAATTACTGTTGCCATCAGTTCTGGAGGCATCCTGGAGGAGGAAAATGCAGAGACACCCTCAGCTGAGAGGAGGAATTTATTCCACTACTCTGTTTATCCCCCCAGTAGGACTTTGGCACTGCCTAATGTTTTGCATCGATAGTGTAGCAACAAAATCTTTATGATGGCAGATGCTCACGTACTTGCTAGGGTATTTGCACTCTGCACATTACTGCTCTGCTAGATGTTTTTCTTAAAAGACAATGACACAAAATATTACATTTAACCTTTCAGTGCAGGATGAGATGGGCAATTTGACTGTTTTCCAGAGCAGAGCCCTAAAAGATGCACCTTCTTCCCTTACATGCAAAAACCGTGCAGGGTTAAGTGTTTCCTCCAGCATTTAGGCAATTCGGAGAGCTTTACCTCCTTGGAGCTACAGGCTGCCTTCCCCTCTCACCCACTGCCCCTCGTGCTGCATTTTACACCTGGGAAAACCTCTACTCAGAAGCTCTTCCTTAGACCCTCTGGTTTGAAAGGTCTAATAGCCCTGATAAAGAGGAGTGCTTAAACTTGCATAATACCTTTAATGACTCCCTGGGGGAAGCTGCTGCACAATTTATTTAACTCTTTGTACATGGACTTTCATCCTGGGTGCTTATATGTTAATGACCTCTAATGTGCAAGCCATTAGCACCTTTCACCATAATCTCCTCCCAATGCCCATTTAGATTACAGTAATGGCCACGAGTAATGCAAAGTAACGGCCACCAGCAATGATATCATCTTAATGCCTCCTCCGAGCCCGTTCCAGGAGTCCTGATGGACAGCGAGCACCTACTCCCATGTGCTCCAAGTGCTGCACACAAGCAGCTCACCGGACACTGCAATCCCCATCTCGGAGAGCTATGGCCTTCCTCCGTCATGGGCATACACTTATAGCCAACAAATGAAGTATTTTTGTTTCCAGGCCTAAAGCAGAAGCCAGTAAATCAAGGACTTTTTTTTTTTTTTTTTTTTTTTTCAGATATGAAGGTCAAAGACAGTCTTGAATGTAAAATAGGTCCACTGAAAAAGAGGAATTTCTGGAGAAGAATCAGAGCCATAGGCCTGAGGAGTACGTTAACAACATTAATTGTATGGGCTAATCCTAACAACTCCACTGCCACCGTCGCTTCATTTTATCACACAAGAAAAACATGCTGTTTGCTGAGGGAATTCTTATAAAAGTTATGCACAGAAAGGAGATATCTTGAGGTGACTAGACAACCACAGACATTTGATCAATCTACACAGAAACAAATAGCTTAAAACTAACTGAGCTGCTGCGGTGGTGCTTGTGCTCCCTTTTATTCTACCGCCTCCTTTATAAGCTCTAAATGTGTTCATATATCAGAAAGTTCTTTTCACTGTTAGGGTTGGCAGGTAAACTCCAAGCCCTTGGTACAGTAGCAGCTAGTATGCTAGTAATCTCTGAGAGATGGATGAATAATTAATAATAAAAATAAAAAGCTGGTTATTAAACAAGTAAATGTTTTCTTCTGTAAATGGCAACGCAAACAGTTTCTAGGTTATATTCTGCTTTCCAATGAATGCTTCCAAACATTATCTTCAGTGCAGGCAAAAACACCTCAGATATTTCTTTCATACAGAATGGTAAATTACGTTATTGCCTTTGTACGCTATTCCCAATGCTTATTGCATATTCACTTGTATACATCTAGCACAACATTATTATCTTGTTCTGATTTTCTTCCTTTCTCCACCCATACCCCCCTAACCTCCTGTCAACAGTTGGGGAAGCTGCTAATGCTGTATTGTATATTCATTATCCTAGCTTTTTCTTTACAAATATCATTATAACATCCTGCATTTGTAAAGTAAATAATTAAACATTCCAGAAAGTCTTATAGGACATAGTAATCTAACAGATGAAAGACATCAGAAATGTGAAAAATCAAATGGAAGCACATGTAATATGTATCTTTTAAAAGAGTTTTCATAAAATAGGGTTAATGTGTTAATCAACCATATTTAAAATGCTAATTAATCACTGACTTAGAGCCTATTCATAAATAATTGAATGTCCTATTTATGCAGAATTTCTCATACTTGGAAATGTGTGGCATTCTTCCTGGGCTCGCAGGATGCAGCACAGCATTAAGATTCACTGAACTCGTTTTGCTCTGCCTCTGAACAGGCGCAATCGCCACTGCCTCCCATTCACTACCATTTGCCAATCAAAGCCTTGCAATTAACACAGTCTGTCCCATCACTGCATCTATCATCATAACGGCCAAAAGCAGAGAGCAGCGTTAACCAAGTCTTTTGTGTCTCCCTTCCAAACCTGAGAGGAGGATGCTCAAAGGGATTTTTTGGTGCGAACTCTACCAATTGTGGAGGGTCTTTTTTTTTTTTTCTGCCCCTTTCCTCCTTCCTCATTTGAAGTCCCATTTCTGCACTACCTGTGGGGAAGTTGTCCTTACTCAAATAGTACCAGTTCTAGAAGCAGGTTTCTGATGTTGCAGTGCACGTTTTCCTCTCCAAGATCCCCATCTAGGTAATGAATAAACCACTCTTAATGGTCACGAGAAGTGACACTGGCTTCAGCAAAGATAAAAACAGTAGTGGGAAATGCAGCATCTTTACTTCCAGCTGTTCATGATTTCCCCAATGAGTGTATTTATACTTTCAAGACAAAACAAAACAAAAAAGCAGATTTAAGGGTGAATTTAAATTTTCACGCTAATAGGCTGCTAACTCTCTTTGAAAATAAAATTAGAGTATCACAGGAATTCTCCGAGTTCTCAAAGCATGTCCTAAGTAGGAACATTTTTCTGTCTTCTCTCTACTTTGGTATGAAGAGGTAAATTAGTCCTTGCCTAATGTGATTTAGTGGACAGGCTGGCAATGTAGCTTGTCATTAAAGAATGAGAATAAGAAGAAGAATAGATCCCTCCTTCTAATCCTTTTTGACAGCCTAACAGAATACCAATTTACCATTTGATGAAGGCTTCGGGATGTTATGAAACCTCTGCAGGGACTTCAGAGTTCTGCGCAGAAAAGCATGAAGATGAGGAACAGTCAAAGTTGGCGGAAAAAAATGTCTCTGGAATGGGAGCTGCTCTATAAACGGCTGGTTGCAAGCCAGTTGGCATGCCTTAAAATTTGGACAATTCCACTAAGCCCATGGAGAGGAAGAAACTGGAGGACTTAGTGGAGAAACACTCAACATTAAAAGGAGGAGAGAACTGCTTCGAGGGACAGAGAAACCCTCCAAAGAAGGCTGGGTGATGACAGCCTTCCAGCTCGCTTGGAACCCTCGATACGGCTGGTCACGGTTCCACGGCACAGCCAGCACCATCACTGCTTCTGAGGGAGGCCTTTGCCTTTACAGCCCTCTGCAAACAGGATTCATGAGGCAAACGTGTGATCCCGGACGCTGCCCATTTCTCCCCCAACGCCGAGGTTGTGCTTACACTGCTGGTGCTGGTGGGAGGCTAAGGTCTTGCTCACTGGGGGTGAGCACAGACTAGTGCAAAGGAGGAAACAGTGTCTAAAAAAGCTCCTTCTGGAACATCCTGATTTTACTATTTGTTACTTCAGAAATAGCAATCAATAGAAAACTGTTCAGGAAGCACCCAAATGCTTTTTAGTGCTTTCACTTTGGAGGAGGTCTGTGCCAGTATACAATTTCAGGTCTTTTCCTATTTTGATGGAAAAGGCACCTCTTTTTGAAAAGCAACTCATCGGCAGCTCTCATTTAAAGGCTTTTTTCAACAGTCCTTTTGTCCCAAGAGCCTTATTTTAAAAACTGAAGTTCATGAGGGCTGCTGAAAGCAACGTGCTATTTTCAGCAGCCAGGTAGATTGGTCTATGATCCAGATGATTATTTTCTGGCAGCTCTGTAATTCAAAGAAGTGACAGTGCAAGAAAAAGCAATTCTAGTGGAAATGATCCTCAGTCAATACCGAGTTTTTTGGCAGCGGTGAGAAATGCAAGTTTCTCCTGCAATTGTTACATCTCTTACCAATCACGCATGATGTGGTTAAGATGTTGATGATATCTCTTCTTAATATATTGAGCCAGTGTTTGTGTCTATGCACTTCCCTCTACTGGACAAAATCAGAGGTGTTCAACTGTTGGTGATAGCTTGTCACGGTAAGTGGCTGGCCCAAGAGAGGGATACGTGCCCTGTGACAACGAGCTCCTACTAATGGAGATCCTCCTCGAGCTCGAGTGCTGGAAGCTTGTGCTATCGGAGCACAAGGTCACGAGTGTAATTCTTCCCGTTAAGTTATGCTATTAAGCTGATAACCGGCATGGCTGCGTGCCAGCAATGAGCAGCTCCACCTCCACGCCTTGCCTTCTGGGTTCAGGCTGCTCGGCCTCCTCCTGTTGCTTCCATGCTCATTTTCCAACCGCAGACAAAGGGAAAGAAAGGAAAATGTGCTGCGAAAAGTTCCCCCAAAGCAGAAGCCAGCTCCTGTGACGGGAGGCCAACATGCTTGCTTCAATACGCAAAGTGGCCTGCACTGATGCCAGTATTTCTGGATGTCATTGAGGATGTTCCATTAATATCCCATTAAAAAAAGACAGAACCTGGACATAGAGCTCCATGGGGTCTCCACCACCGCCAGGTGCAGCACGAGGAGCTTCCCATCCTTCTCCCGCAAGCAGGTCTTGGGTGGCAGCGCCCTGCTCAGCTCTCATCACCGTCACACGCTCCTGCCCTCTCCGGGGTCTCCCAAGCTCGTTTCTTTCTCCGTTCCCCCCAGCACTTAACAAGCTGGGGGTGAAAATTGACCTCCTTTGCGAGCGCAGGTACGGAGAACCTAACACGTTGCTTGCCAAGTACTAGAGTGGTCGTACAGGGTATTTCAGTCCCAACCCATCTCTATTTCAAAGTCATACTTTAATCTGGAATGTCAGGTAGAACATGAAACAATATTAATCTATGCTACATAAATAATTTCCTTCAATTATCAGGAAAGAGCAGCAAGACATGAATTTTCAGGTTGATTGAGTTTTAATCTCTTAAGTTCAAAAATTAATTATTTAGGCAGGTGAGTTGTTTTTTTAAACATAGAAAATTAGGGGTTTGATATTTCCCTTCCAAGAGAAAAGAAAGAAAGAAAAAAAAAAAGATAATTTGGATCCAAAGGTCAGGGAATACTCGTAGGTTGGAAATGTGACGATTATGAAATTATTCACTGAAGGAAATACTTAGAATTCAATGCAAGACGCCCGGCTTCATCACAAGGCACCAGAGATTGACAATCTATTATGAATGCCTCACATCCCAGATAAATATTTCAATGCAAATAAATAAAGGATGCTGAGTGTTTCTCATCTGAACGGCTTCTCACAGCTCACCGCACACAATAGTTCTGGGACTCCGCGGCGCCCCCGACTCCTGTCCAAACTTTGGCATCCCCAAAGGCTTCCTGTGCTGAAAGCAACCAGGTTACATGGCGATTTCAATTTGGAGGTACAAAGAACCAATTAATCAGCTTCCTTCGAACAGAATGTAAAAACAGTCTTCGGTGCATTAGGACATTCATGGATGTTGTGAAACCGGCCTGGTTTTGTTTTGTGTTCCCTAGTAATTACTACAAAATGTACCATTCTTGTCAAACCTAATGACTTTTTTTTTTTTTTTTTTGATACTAGGGGAAAAATAATAAAAAGGAGACACAAAGATGTCTCTAAGCATATGGCTGCTTTATTGTGCAGATGGATACAATGATGAACTCAGATGTACGTTTGCTGGATTGTACTCAAATAGAGCTTTCCTGTTGCCTTTTTCTTACCTGCCAATGTGATTATTCTTCCTGATCTCTGTTGTATGTCAAAATGTCAAAAGAATAAAAATACTCTAAGACAGGTTTGTTTTTCCTCTTGTTTTCAAGCAAATGTTTTTTAAAGGACACCTTCAGAGGATTTTTTTTTTTTTTTTAAATAGAGCCACGCTTTGGATGCCTAACTGCTTTCATCCGTTAAAAGTAATTGTATTATTTTAACCACCAGCAGGAAATTCCACCCTGTGCTTTGCTTCATATGAAGCCATTTGTAACTTTACAGCTTTTTAATTTTGCAACAGCCGTGCAGAAAACGAAAATGACAATGTAGAATTACATCACTCATGGCTGCTTCTCCATTAAAACAATATAACTGGAAAACGGTTGCATGTTCACAGTAAATGCTGAGGAGTATATTTGACTGAACAAAAGAAACATTTTCAGGGTTTGCAGAGATAAGCAGCTGGCCTCGACACCCCTTCATTAAGACTCTGCCAAACGGCAGCTCATCTGCTGCTCATTTGAACTTGAATGTAACTTGGTGGGTTTGGGACAGGGGACAGCCAAACTCTGGGAGGTTGGTGGCCCTTCGACTGTGAAGATACTGGAAGAACTATATGGGAAATGCACTTATTGCTAGGTCCAACTCCGGTGGTAACAAGATATCCCTGATGGATGCTGGAAGAGGGTCACGCACCATCAGCTCTCCCCAGGGAGGGCATTAGTGGAACTCCCTCTTGCTCTGTCACCCAGTCGCATGAAATTTAATATAGTTCAGAATTTACTTTTCTGCCAACTACAGTGAGTAAAATGATCCAAAATTATTAGAAAACATGCAGACAAAAAAGCATATGATTTCCTTGGGAAATCAGATTTAAAAGAAAAACAACAAGAACATCTTGCAGTTGCCTTCTGCCTCTGTTGTGCAGCAAAACACAACCCACTAAAGGGGGTTATATTAATATGTGGACGTGGGATTTGTATGTCACAGGTACCATCCTGCAAGACTCTGGTCTGATGCTATGATGGCCAACCTCTACCATGAAATATGAGAGTTTGGTTCCCATTTGATCCCTTTGCCTTAATCCAAAAACACATGTTTGAAATCAGTTCTCCCTGCAACTTCACAGGAAATTGCACGTATCCTAGGACTGATTCAGGTATCAGCTGACTCAAATTACTTTTCTAATGCACTGAAATACATGTTTTGGTAAGAACACCAAGGAATAACTGAAAACAAGATGAAAACAAGACTTATGCTTATCCCTGATATGGAAGCAATATGCATTTTTGAATTTACAGAGCAATTTTCTATTGACTTCTGATATGAAAAACCTGACAAGCTATCATTCTGAGATGCTTGTGCATCATGGGCAGTAAACTTCTAACATGTAAAAAAATGCTCTATATTTTTAATCAGCACCACTTCTTTTGTGTCTCCCCCATGTTGAGTAAAAGCATTTATTCCCTTTGCAAGTATGAACCTCCGTCCACCAACAAAAATGTTCCAACCAGACAGGCTCAGAAAAAAGCTCTTCAACTCTAATATACCATAAGAAAAATGAGGAGAATTCTGTGCACGTGCTTTTTAAAATCTTGAACATTACCAAATATCACAGCATTACCTTCTTTTCAATCTCAAGTGTTAAGAACATAGATTAGGTAATTTTCAGGAAAACCCTTTTCACCCTCTGCCAATGCAGAAGCCCCTACCCGGGTCTGTGGCTCTGCCAAGGCCCTTCTGCGCGTCCCCAACCCACCCACGTGTGGGACACGCAGCCTCAGCCCCTCGCCCGCATCGCCCCGTGCAGCCACACGTTTCAGGGGTGTCCTGGGCAGGGGCAGCTCCTGACGGAGCCCGAGCAGACGACCGCTGCGCACTTCTGAACATCCCACCTGACGTCCCTAGGGAGGGCCTTTCCTGCCCCATTTCTCCCCAGCTTGCATTATTTTAATTTCTCTAGTCTCCTGGGTCACTTTTTTGGGGTTTCTGGGATGTATCATGCATTTAGATTAATATCATATGAAACTTGCCTTCCAAACTACTTTTTGGTAGCTGCTTCCAGCGTCCCGTGTCATATTTTATCCCAAAAGCATTCTCCTTGCTACACTGTTTTAGATAAATGGTTACAGTACCTGGTTTTCCTACATCTGCATAAGATTATGGGCTAAGTGCAAAGAAGCAATACTTGATTTTTTTTTCCCAGCACTAATGACCATTCCTGTTATAAATATTTCCATCCTGCTGTATTTCCAGTCCCTATACACATTACCACCTTGTTTATTATAATGACAAGAACATTACTGGGTTTAATTATCTTTCTTTCTTTTTTTTTTTTTTTTGTTATAATTGTTTTGTCCAAAATAATCTGTAGTAACAAGCTTTTTTTCTGGAACGGTGCCTATGCAGTATCACTTTTCACTTACTCATGGTCATTTCCCTCCTCAGCATTCACTGTCAAAGACTCCACAAGACCTAAGGTACACGCTGACCTTGTTGAATCCTTTTAAGTTATTTTGAAAAGAGACTTAAAAGCTGGTCCAAAATCGGTTTCCACCGGTGCTCTCCACACGAGCACTCTCAGCTAATCGCTGTTAGGATGTGAATCACCAGAACATTAGCGGTTTGGTTCTGCAGACAAGTCGCTGCAAGGCCGGCTCGGGGTGGATCCGCGTTACCGCCGCGCAGCAGCTTCCCCCGCACGTGTCCCTGTCCCGCAGCAGAGCCCAAGGCGCTCCCCGCGGGACGGAGGGCCCCGCTGCACACAGTTGTCGCAGCGCTAAACCCCCCGGCTTGCCCGAGGACAACTCCCTCCCGCAGCCTCTCCCGGCACCAGCCCCTCGCCCTTATCCGCTCCAGCCGGGTGCAAGGGTGTTTGCAGGCAAACATGCAAAGAGGACACATGTGGCCCAAAAAGCTCCCAAGCGGGTGGGTCTTCACTGGGAGTCGCTCCTGGCGTTTCCAAATACGTGCCGCAATAGTGCATAAAGATATATATATATATATATATTTTTTTTTTTAAGAAGGCATAAACGTTTTTAGCTCACTAGGTGCCATCGCTAGGGACGGGATGTGATTTTGCAGCTAGCGGCCGGGCAGACGAGCCTGGTGCCCGTGTTGGCTAATGCAGCGCTCCAAGACACAGGCAGTTACTCACGTTCCCAACACGTCCCTGCACCCCAGCCTTGCCAGTGACTCAGGCAGCACCTGGAGATGAGTGTTGGCTCCTTGTTTATGCCACAGCACCATCAGCACCAGCGCTGGACGTGCTGAATCCCAGCAGTTATCGCGCAATCGTATAAAACACCAAACAATAAATAGCTGTGCTCCCAGCAGCTCACAAGACCGATGCAATGTTAACAAGGAATTGCCATGAGGCCACGCTGGGGATTTCCCAATTCCCACTCTCCAGGCCCCGAGCGAGCGCTCCCCACTCCCCCGACGTTACCTGCTCCCTAACGGGGCTCATGTGGAGCCCAAACCTCCCCACGGCCAGCACCAGCCTCCAAAAACAGAGGGCGTTTGGCGAGGCCATTACCAGCCACCGCAGCGGGTCTGGCCCCGTAGACTGCTGTACCCTACGTGCGGGGAGACGATGGCAGCGAGTAGATGTAATTATGTGTAGAACCGGTGACACGCCACACACCACTCGGAAAGTACAACACAATCAGAGTGTCAATTATTTAAACCATAATTAACATAGCTCTGCATGTCTTTCCAGGGCTCTCACAGAACATAGAGCATTGTTATAGTGGAAGAAAAGAGAAAATAAAATATTAATGGAGGACTGCTTTGTTCTCAGCACAGTGAGATAGAGGTGGTTGTAAAAACCGGATTCCTGCAGTTGCTACCGCTTTAATTAGGAAGGTCGCTATCTTCCTCGACTTCCTTGGATTCCTTTAATTTCCACAGAGGAAAACGGCTTCTGAATTTTATTGAACACAGTTGAATTTTTATTTTCAAAAATCAAAACAGAAACATTTCTTGGCATCTGTTATGAGCACTGGGTGTTATTTGCTCTTTAGAGATAAAGCTGTTTTTATACAGGGATATAGCTTGTGGGGGAAAAAAAAGAAGGGCCAAATATATTCGTACTGGGAAAGCTGCTCAACAGGGATATCACAGTCAGCAGAAAATATCTAGCCAACCTAATTCATCCCATGCTAGAATCCACTTAAGGCCAAGGAAATACAATACAATAGATAATATATAGTTTCACAACACTGATCCAAAAACTGCCTTTAACTCATTCCTTCCCAGAACACAGCTACCCGTTTTCCAGAGACACAGCACAACTCTTGGACTCTGGAGCTCCGGCATCTCCTCACACTGGAGGGGAGACGGCCACGGCAGGGAATTCCTGGGCTTTGCAACCAGAGCAGGTCTGGCTACTACCTGAAATAAAGTCCAGATGAAATCACTGAGAAGCCGCACCAAATTAACCCTGATTCATAACCCAGCGGTGGGAAAAAAAAAACAAATGCATCAGAACCTCCTATCAGTGTTAGAGCAAAGATATGCAGGACCCCATATATATGTGCAGTATTTATGACAGATTTGGAAAAATACTATCTAAGCATTAATAGGTACACAGATATATCTGGTTTGCTTCAGATTTATATTTCTGTATAAGCCTCTGCTGCATTCATAACTGTTGCTGAAGTTGATCATGAAAACAAAATGTAAACTGTGAGAATGAGGTATATCCTGCTTTCAATGTCTATGGATTTAATTCCTTTTGATTAAATGTGGTAAGCACCAAAACTGATTCTGTCAGACAATAAATTCACACATCGCAGTCTGCGCTTAGAGACAAGGAGCTATTTACCCAGCACGTGGGCTCACTGCGGCCTTCCAAACGAAGAGCGGTATGGATGGGATTCAAAGCTGCACCAGAGCCAACCTCTACATCAGAGCAAGAAGATGCACGTTAAAACATGTAGAGTTTCCACAGCAGGGGTGGGGGAAAGGCCTACATAGGTGCTGTGTTCAGTTTCAGTGCTATCACTGTGGTTCATTCTTGGGTATCATTCCAGGGAAAGTTGTTACAAGTGTGAAGAACAAGATGAGAAACACGAGGAGAGACTATGAGTTATTCTTGCTCCAGGGGAGTTCTAACTGCCGCCTCTACCTTTGATTTAAGAACGAGTTTCCTACCTCTTGGCCTGTAATTAGTCACCACCGCTTTTCTTTTGAGGTGCAAAGACTGTTGGATGCTTGCGGGAAGCCAAGCCAAGCAAGATTAAGTTGCATTTACTCATATAACTGACGACCAACTTATCTGTTGTGAATCCAAGATGCCTGACCTGGTTTAACGCTGCAGACATTTTGACAGATGGCAACTACTGCTATTCCTTGTTTATCATTTATTTGAGTTAAGATTCCGCAATGGGGGGAACATGAGGATTTGAGTTCCCCATGGAGGGGAACAGTCAGTGGAAGCAGCCTCTCTTACGTGGAACTTTATATTTGCTAGAGAGACCTACGCAAATTATGCTCAAGGCCTATTTTGAAGGCTTCAAAGACTCATTAGTCTGGTGATGGTTTTGCACAAGAGTGGATTTCATTCCAGGATCAATGACCCTATTATTACACCCAATCCCACATTACCACTTTTACTGCAGATACACACCTGTACACACAGGTATGTTTTGAACCTAGATCACCAGAGAGCGCTCATCCGTGGAGCCGTCACCACAAAGCGACCTCCACGACAAGGAGCAGCACTTGCAGCGACGGCGTTCGCGAGCCCACGCGCAAACCCCAGAGCAGCCGCCTGCGCCTGGGCACCCTGCCATGCAGACACGCGAGGCAGGAGGCAGCGCACAACCACCACGACACCTCAGCCACTGCCTCAGAAGCTCCAAGCACCTTTCAGAACTCGGGGCCCACAGAAAGGTAGGTGCTACTCACGGCACTGCTGCCTCCCCGCGGGGCTGCCACCACGTATCCTCCCACTTGCCTGCTCCCGGTTATTCTCCTTTCCAGAGGGGAACACTCCGAATCCCTGATGCTGAAACTTCATTTCCAGGTGTTTTTCCCAGTTCCCACGAGGCACGTCTTCTCGGTGTAACAGCAAAACATCTTAGGCTACAGATGAAAGCTGAGGGGTGGGATGGGGGGGACACATCTCGGCGGGAGCCACCTGCACGAGCACAATCTGCAGCAGGAAGGGCATGGAGGGAGTCACGGATCTCCACTTTGATTCATTGTGGGTTTCACAGCTAAGAGCAATGATCTCATTTTACCGTCTTCAGGCCCAATCCTGTCCTCACTATAATTAGAAAATAAACTTCAACTGATTCCAGAGGAAGCACAAATACCTCCCTCCTCTTCCCCAACTGACATTATTCTTTGTATTTCTTTTTGACAGCTATTTTATAAATTCTCTCTGTGTAGCTCTGCTTGACAAGACTTTTACCACCGACTAGGAAACTAGGCACTATTTGTACATGCCTGCAGTAAATACAAAACAAGGAGCTTTTTAATTAGAAAACTCAGATAATTTCCATAATATCTTTTAGAGCAAAATGCTAAAAAAAAAAAACACCCAACATAAGGAAATGGGTGATTTATTAAGGAGACTGACAGAATAAAAAGGAATGCAAGTAGAACAAAATGAGACAGCTGAAAAGAATTTTCATAAATTAATGTTCAATTTTTAAAGTAAATCCTTTAGGATGTAAGAAACAAGAACAAAGCATTTCCAACGAGACAACTCCCTGGCCTACGTGGACACACAGCAAAGGATGACAGTGAAGTCTGGCACCAGGAAGAGAAGTTGCTTAGCAGTGAAAATAGGATAAATGATTTAGCCAAAATACTATTTACCACATTTTGTTTCACAAAATATTTATGAAACTCTATAAAATATTTCTTTGATTTTGTTTCTTTCTTCCTTTATATATTTTAAAAGGGGATTTTTTAATTTTATTTTTATTTTTATTTATTTATTTATTTTTTGCTTACTAAGAATCCAAGTGTCTGGAGACCCGGCATCTACTCCCAGCCGTTGCACAAGGAAGCGCCTTGCCGTAGCCGTATATCCCACGCTTGGATGACACAGAAAGCCAATATGTAAAGAAATAAGGGCGGGCCAATAAAAATCATCACAACACGGATGCAGATCAAGTTCACCACGACCCAGTGAAGCAGGCTTAGGTGGAATGACTATAAAATTAGGCAGTTCTTCCCAAACTCATAAAACTCTAGAGCCAGGTCACCTGCTGGGGAGCCGGCAGCGGGACAGGACGCGAGACCTGCGGGGACAGGGAGCTGCTCTGCCCACGGCAAAAACCGCCCAGCACTTGCACACGCTTCCCAAGCAACACAGGAGCTGCACAGAACCAACCCGCAAAACCACATTGGCCCTTCTGGGCAGCTTAGGAACGGATCCACGGTGAAGAGCAATGATAAGAAGGGTTAATTTCAATGGACCATGGGGATTTCACATGTAACACACATGGCAATCGCAGGAACTGAGCGCTTTGGTATGCGGAATGCAAGAAAACTTGCTCTTCTTTCTCTCTCTTTTTTTTTTAATCCTGCAAGCCTGGAAGCATATCATTACAATAAACAGTGAGTTTCAAAGGAGGAAAAATACAAAAAATTTTAAAAAGGTAAAACTCTCAAAATCTTTTCATAAAAGTTAGGGTTTTTTAGACGAAAATTTGGAGAGCTATGAAACAAGTTTGGGATAAAAAACAAGAAGTCTTCTGCTGCTGTAATTCATAGGGATTTGATTAAGGAACATGCACGGGGATGTCAGCAGGATAACATACAGGGAGCCGAGTGCAGTTCTCCCATTCTCATGCCACGAGACAAGAAAATATTGGTTATTAAATGCAATAGTCATGGGCTAATAAAAAGCTAAAGAAAGACAGGAATAAAGTCTCCTCAGAAACATTAACTCAGCCACGTCATTCTGTAGACATATGGTCCATATTAATAACGAGGAACAAGACAGTAATGCCTATACCTAACCAGAGATGTGCTAGGATACTATGCTGAGAAAAGGGCCAGGATATCTTTATTGGAAACATTTATATATTTCAACTGACAAATTTTCAAACAGCAAACCTCACTGTTTAAATACTGTACCAATATCCAATTCTTTGTTATCCTAAGGAATGGGAGGAAATGCTGAACCGCATAAGAGAAGGAGGGACTGATTCTGTACAAAGGGAGCTGAACGGAGGCTGCTGAGCTCGAGGCAAAGCTGGGATTTCTATTTGGAGTCCAAGTGTGGTGTGAGTGTTCATGTGTACATATACATATATATATATATATATATATACACACACACATACATTAAAAAAGAGTGGCACCTCTATTTAGAGATGAACTTGTCTAATCAACCCTAAAATGCATTAAGTTCTCTGTATGGTTTCATACCTCATGGGAAGGGTTTAAACAGTGCTTTAGTGAATGGTCAGAAATAGCTATAAATGAGAGCAGACTTTACAGGAGGAGTGTCTTATCCTTCTGGGTACCCCATCAATACCTCTGTTCTCCAATCCAGTATTTATTTATGCTGGTTTTTAATCTAGAAGACAACCTATCACTCTCTTGATTACAGAGTTTTTAATTTCTTCCTTTAGCTATTTTATTTTGTATTTATTTTTATGTCAGAGTTTATCATCTGCCTGGTAGGTCACACACAATAATGAAGCTCAGATGAAAAGCCAGGCCAACCACTGTTACTAGCCACGCTTTCCCCAGGTATGTTCTTATTGCAGGGACAGGGAGCAGGGCGCTAAGCTCAGCGCCGCCGTGTGTCGGGGCTGACAACACCGACTGTTTCTCAGAACGACACCGGTATCGAGGCTGGCCTAAGCAGGCCTGGGGGGCTGGTTTGCTGGGGGTTACTAAAGCAGAGACACAAACACGAAACCTTCCTTTCCTCCAAGCTGGAACTGGGGGAGTTACGTGCCAGGGAAATCCATAGGGTACAATGGCAGCGGTTTCGCAACGTAACGAGCCAGAGCTCAGAGCACACGAGGAGCAATGGGGAGTTTTGCCTGAACGACACCCAAGGACTGAACTCCCAGAGCAGCGTTTTCCGCTGTACAAACCAAGGCACCGTTAGTCTCGCTCAGGCTTCAAAAACAGGTCTTGAAACCAATAGACCAACCATGGGCTCGGCCTCAACACAGAAAAAAACACTTTTAGCATCAGTGACAAAGACACCGCTCACCGCAGTTTCAAATACCGCAAGCGTGGCACAAATGCCCGCAAGATCTGTGCCAAGAGAGCTCTCAAAACGAACACAATGCTACAGCAGTGCTGGCACATGGGATGTGCTACAGGTGTGTGAAGAAACAGCATATCCAAGTGAGTGCTGCCACGTGGAGTCTTCAACTTCTGTTTCACAGTAATTTCCTATTTAGAAGAAAGGTTGCTATCAAGTAAGCCTGGTGCTTCTCAGCAAAGTTATTTAATCTCAATTTTACAAGCAGCCTTTCCCCTCCATCTCAAAATATATCCTTTCAGCAAGGTAGTAATACTCATGTCTATCCCAGGGTATGAAACTACCTCAAGTAAGTACGTTAGAACAGCACAGATTAGTTGGATGGATATATATACATATATAATTTTTTTTTGCTAGTTTTAAACCTGTGCATTTTCATCTTTTTCTCAACATTACGAAATCAGAAGCAAAGCGAGCATCTGAATTTCAAAGCTAAATGCTTTTGCGGCAGTTCCCTTGTCCATACTTTGCCTCTTTTACAGCAGAATCTGAATCTATTTGTTATTTCAAGTGTTGGCCTATTTTCAGCAGCGATTACGACAGTACCACAATGTGCGACTTGACATCTCCTCCTCTCCTCTCATTCCGAGTCTCCCAGGGCCCAGCCATTTCACACAGGCTTGCTTTAGGCATTTATTAAATATGCACCTTCCAGTAGGGTTTAAAAACACCAACTAATCTCATCAGAGGCCAGAGACCTCCAGATATGTAAATCTACATCTGTTCCTCTTCAAAGGAAAGATTCTCCTGGATTACTCCAGGAGAAATGCATCCCACCCGGATATAGCCACTGAACCAGAGAAAAAGAACTCCCATGGCAAACGTGCCACCTCAAACTCGCCAAGATCCAACGACAATGAAATTACACTTAATGTAATTCACTGTTAGCTTTAAGAAGCAATTAAGTAAAAGGCAGTACAGCACTTGCCGTAGGCTGTTGGTTCCAACAGGGGCTGCTGGAAAGAGGCATATAATGTGAAAATTGGGAGCGCCAGCATTAACATAAGGACGAGCTGTAGGTGGCTGCTCGACTACAGGGCTGTAAAATAGCAGAGTCCATTAACAAGCAGCAACTCCCTATTTTTTATTTATTTTTAAGTGTGCTGTATATGTTTGCCACAAAAAGCATACAGCAATGTAATTAACCATTAGGGTTAAAAAAAACAAAAACAAAAACAAAAACAAACCAGGATTCCCCCTCTCCCTCCAGAAAGCCCAACCAGTCGTTCACCTTCTCGTACTGAGAGGCAGGATGAAAGAAATGAAAAATATTTCTGAGCTACCAGAGACACCGTGCGCTGCGTCCCAGCGCGGCGCCCTGGCGCCCGCACGCGTGCCCCAAGGGGCAGCGAGGCCTCCCCTGGCCTCTGGCTCCTGGTTCTGCAGCCCGACTTTAGAGGGGCACAAAGGATCTGCTCTCCCCCAAGTCCTGTTCTGCTCCCAGCTTTTCCTTAACTCGTATTTCCAAATTTCGGTTTGAAACACCTCGGGGGAACTGCTGTTTTGGATGAAGCTGTCATATAAATATCAGCCCATTTCCACCGGGGAAAAAGAGGTATGAGATGGTGCGTGTGAATGTTATTAAAAACAGCCCTGAAACACAGCAGATGATTTAGTGATTAAAACTCAAGTTTTTAGCTACTTAAAATACATGTACGCAAATTGCTCGGATTCTGAAAAATTGCTTGGCTGATACTATGGTCTGTACCTTACAAATTTCATATAACTAGAAGCAGCTGATGCAATGATATTAAAATGCTTAAGGTTTATAAAAGCGCAACTTTTGGTTAAAAGGTTTGAAATTTTCTGTTTTCTTTATTCATTCAAAAGGCAAAATGTAGCAACTACAAAGACACAGATGAGAGATCCCCTGTGAAAGAAAAGAGGCGAGAACTTATTTTGGAAAGGGAGAAGGACATTTTAAGGGAGTTAAAATAAAAGTTCGCCTTTAATGAAGCCATCGTGTAAGAAGTGAAACTCATATGCTCAATTAGGACTTATATTTTTCTCACAGATAAGACCCAACCAAACTCTTTAAAAGTCAACATTATCCGTCATAACAGCAGTTCTACCTCTCGCACTGCAAACAAGCTACACAAAAAGGAGGGAAAGATGAAACAAGGGATATGGGCAGTGTGAATGGAGCCTAAATCTTTTAATTAACACCCTCTGAAAAGCACACTCTCTCTCCACCAAACTAATAAAAAGTGTGAGTGTGGGGTCTTTGTTGCTGTTCAAACCTTGCCTGTGCTCTAAGAAACTGAGAAAAGACTAATCAGGGTTATTTAAAGCCACTTTCTACTTGCCAGGCTCCAATATCTCATTAATTCACTCTTAGTTGGCATCATTGTCTGATAGTGTTTGAAAATCACCAAAGAAACAAGGATTTCCCCTAATCCTGTCCATCAGAGGTGACTCCCTGGAAGACGATACCGCACCACGGTGCGCGGGACGCCGAAAAGGAGGGAAATGCCTCATTTTCCCTGAAAACTGTACCCCTAACTAGTCTATGTTTAAACTTACTGCCTGGCTATTTTAACCAAACCAGCGAGAGTCAGACACAGACAAAATTAAAACTTGCCTCTGACACATCCAAGTTAAAGAAGGGCAGTTTTGATGGAGGACTTACCAGTTTATCTGCAAAACAGTCGCTCCTGATTCACACTTTTATAGGCCAGAGAAGCTCCTACTTGAATTACCTCGTTGGCATGAACTACACATTCAGCTAAAGACGATGGCTGTAACTCTGGGCCCTTTTTGCAAAACCTCACTAGCTGGTGAGAAACCTGGATCCTACCAGCACTCCTGTCTTCAGTTCAGCAAATCCCTATCACATCCAAAGGCAGCTTGGCTGAGACTTACGCTCCTTCCCAAGGAATTTCTCCCCTGTACAAGCCAGCCTTTATTGACCACATATACTTCTATTTCTAAAAACTACCTCTATTTTTTCTTTTTCAAGTAAGCGTGCATAGCTGAGGGCCATCTCCCCTTGGGTTTCTATCAGGAGCCTTCGGATGAGCAGATCTAGCCCCTCTCTGCAATGAGCTGGCAGTCAGGAGACCCAGCTCGTTATAAAGCAGGTTGTAAGTAGCCCTACTTTCCTTGTATTTCCCACAAGATAAACAAAACAAGATTCCTTACATGTGCAGTGCTGCAGCACAGCTGATGGGACACACTGCTGACCAGCTTCCAAAACACGTTTTTAGCCAATGCTTTGGTCACGTGCTGTTTTCTCTAGTATGTAACATAGAGCTTTGTCTTTAAACTTCTTACATTTTAATTACATACAAAATGAAGGAACACTCCAAAGGATGGTGTAAAACTCTATGCTGAAGAGGCAGTCCCCACCGTGGATGCTCGCAGTGGGTGCCGAGTGGAACATGAACCGCGAGAGCAGTAACATGAATTATCACGATGCTCCCCCAGACCGACCCCTCAGGTGCTCTGAGCACACACTGCACCATTAATGGTGCATTTGGGACCAAAACGGGCCGTGGCACCTCCACTTCCCACCTCGGAACAAGAGCACCTACCACCAACTTCAACACTTGGGGATCCTGCTCGGCTAGAGCTCTCCGCTTCCTCCTTTGCTTCTAGCAAAGTTTATTCTGTGTTGCAGGCAGTAAAAGAATTTCACTGTTAATGGTAGAAAAAATATGCCATTACTTCAGAAGCAATTGATTGCAAACAAGCACAGCAGCTTAATGCTCTTACCACAGTGCTCTAATACTTCTTGGCAGTCTTTGATACAAGCTTTAAATAACAAACAAGTGTCTCAAAACTCTTCCTTCACTTTCACATGTTTCCAAGTGCAGTTTGAGTTTTAATTTATATCTTTCTTACTTTGTCACAAGCATTTTATATGCCCTTTACTATTATATGGCAAGAAAATATTAGGTATTGATTCTGGACCAGGTAAATTTACTGAATCACAAAGATATATATGAAAACAGGAGATTAAAATACATGTAATAAACCAAAGAAAAATAAGCAGAAAATGACAACAGTGCAAATTGTTTATGAATCCCTACGGAGCACAAGTGTTGTATAAGACACACGGAAATTACTTTCATCAAGCAGCAATCTACACAATGTATTTTTTCCATGTATTTGATAAAATCAGCACAAAAATTGGAAGACTACATCACAAAAATTACAATAAATTTATAATATCAGGATTATTTTACTAAACCTTCTTAAGGTTTACAGCTTTGTTAAGAGATCTGTTAGCATTTACATTATATATCAGGAATGTAGACTGTAAAGTCTATTTATTTTAAACTCTGTGCTATTTCCAAATCTTTCTACACTAGCAACCTCTGAGGATACTCCAGAAATAAAGGGATTAGCTTCTCGTGCCTTTCTTGTAGCATAACAAAAACAGGTACACCAATTCCCAACGCGCAATGAGAAGCCAGGCAGTAGATGAATGCAGAGAATGGGAGCTTTACATTTCAGTAGACACTTCACTCGCTTATTTTATTATTGCAATGCTGCCTATCAGCACTGCCCTGGTTGCGAAACGTCACCAATTCCTTGGCTAATTAAAAGATGGGCAGCAGATTGCCATTAATGAGATTTGGTTTCTACAAAGTCAGGCGCGCTCGGTGTGTGGCTGCGTAAGTCAGCTAAGAGACTCAGACCTCCCCTTAGATGAAGGGGATCTGCACAGATCCCATCCAAGTAAATCTAAGAGTAATCCGCTGTATAAAGGAAGGGGCTCTGGGCAATTGTGTTTTGGAGGGCACGCAGGGGTCCCGCTGAGGGGTCTGCAGCCACGGGGACACCCCTCGCTCGAGCTGGGACTCGCAAGACACGCGGCTGGTGGAAAACCAAGCTCTGGCTTTCAGGTGGCTCCCAAGTGCACAACTGCATTTAAAAAAAAACAAATCTAACTAAAGTGACTCTCCCTCATGCTGGAGCTGCGCAACAATAACAGGAAAGGGACAGTAACGTCAGAAATGGCCACGAAGGAACTTTGCTTAAGACTTTTATCCTCAGTTCGACCTTTACTCTTCTGGCCTTTCTTAAAGATCAAAAAGCACCCAGGGGGTGAAGGAGTTTGATCTCCTGTAGGATATTCACTCTAGCCTTTCACCAAGTGACTGCACCCATTTAAAAAAGGAATAATAACAATAACAATAGTAATAATAATAGTCTTCCTGCTATGCAGGTTGAACATCACTGGGTCCTCAGGGAGCAGCCACCGCCCGCACAGGCCACCCGGCTGCCCCAGTGCTCACCCTCCTAACCGTACGTTACAGGTTTGCACGCACACAGAGGCCATACACAGCCCAAACAGCCTCAGCGCCGGCAGACACCGGCTGTCGCCCCAGAGCTGCCCAGCTGGTCGCTGAGGAGCTGCTCTCGACACCGGCACGAGGTGCACACAGAGGGACGCCCAAGCCCAAAGTCATGTCAGGGCTTCGGTTGCCCCTTTTCCCCCTTGTTGCACTCTTTCCCCTGCGACTTTTCTCTGCATACGTGTCTTTTCAGGGCCTAGCTCAGGGGACAGAGGCTGGTTCTCCCCCCAGATCTGTAGATAAGATACGGACCTCTGTCTTGGTTTCCGCTTGCAGAGAAAAGAGATTTTCTTTCCCTTTTAAATTTAGGTCACTAAATTGAGAAACAAGAATCTTTTGAAGTAATTTGGTGCCCTTTTTTTTGGGCATATTTTACTATTTTGAAAATAAACAATGAACTATAGAAAAAATATATATTCAGAGAAGAATTTTAATTAAAGGCGCTTTGGTGTCCAGATTCAGGACACTGGAATTCCTAGGAGACAGACGATTTGATGCACAGCATACGTATAAGACAGACAGAAGGATCAATAAATACATGCCTTTTTCCTACCATAGAGCGTTTGGCGTCCTCCTCCTCCCCAGTGCACTTAGAGGACTTCCCTCCATCAGACCAGCTCAGTTCCGAGTGACACCAACATAAAAAGTGAAGGTTTTTCTTGCCTGTATTTATGACTTGCCCATCATTAGTTAATATTTCCAAGTTTCAATTTAAAAGGGCAAAAAGAAATATTGGCTCCTAAGGATCACGCTTTAATTTCAGAAACCTTCCAATTAATAGGAAAGCTTAATTAAAACATCAGTTGAAAGTCCATAATATTAACTTAATGGTGAAAATCTAGAGAAGTGCTTGACTAGATTTTTCTTCCCCATGCATAAAATTACATCACTGACTTTTTAACAAATGTCCAAATCAGTCATTCCTACCCAGAAGACAGTTGCAAAAATTAATACCAGTAACAACAACCAGTTTAAAAGCAGTGGACAACTCGGCCTTGAGAGAAGCACAGCAAACGTTATCCAAAGTAAATTCTTCCATTTATTTGCACAAATCTTTAATTTCAAAAGGTTAGTCCCTTTATTTCTCCCACAAGCGCCTGCCCTTTGGTCACTCCTCGGCAGAACTACATTTTCAGCCGCGTGCTCTTGGAGAACAAAGCACAAATACAACTGGCAAAGTCTCTGGAAATACGGGGGAGGTTCACGGAGCCAAAATCATTATTTGTTATGGAGTGCTCACACCAAACAAGCGCTGGGGGGGTCTCTGTCCTCCTGCCGTTTATGCCTATGATATTGGGCAATTGTGTAGCTTTGGCAGGAACGGTACATGGAAGAGGGGAAAGCCCTGGCTTACTGGGGGTGTTTGCACTACGTTGGTCAACAAAAATGAGGCTGTTCAGCAACCCTAGTGAGTGTAAGGGGCAAATGCCCTTGCTTTGCTTGTGAGGTTTGTCCTCCCTGGGTTTTCCTTCATCCAAACAGGATGAACAGGCGCCTCGTGGCCGCGGGAGCTGCAGGCACCGAGCGCTGCCCTCGGCACCGCTCTCTGTGAGATTTTTTCTTTTTTTTTTTTAAGATATCTCATACAGACCATTTTGGGTTAAACATTTTTTCCTGCTTTTCCACCTTTAGGGGGGAGCCCCACAAGTTAAAAAAAAAAAAAATGCCATGATTTCTTAAGAGACTCTCATATTCTCCTTGTTCCACACTAGAACTTTTCTCCTAATACAAATACCTCTAGATGTATTCCATAGCAGTAATGTATGTGCACCTGCATGTCTCCAGCTACTTACCTCTTTTCTTGCGCCCATTTTTCAGCTGAGAACAATCCCCATTTTAACCCACCTTGCCCAAGGGCTTCTGCCTTGGCTCCTCAGCCAGGAGGCTGATGCAGATGTCCCAGGCCTCCCTGTTGCCACTCCCATCCTCCTCATCCTCACGTGCTTTATGTCCCCATGACTCTGACACCGGGCGCTCGGCAGGCGATTCCCTAAACCAAGGCCACTTGGCTCCAAGTCAACACCACAGGTTTCACCAGGGGAGCACTGAACTCCAAGACCTGCCTGGCTGTCCCTGCCTGCGCCCAGAGAGCCCCAGAAAGCTCCCCTGGATCCACCATGGGTCCCCATGGGGACACACGTGCCCCAAGAGCCCCAGGGAACCCCCCAGCGCCAGAGCGCTCCGGAAGCAGCAGCTAGAGGCACACTTCAAAGGCCCCGTTGCTATCATTTCTGAGCATCTCCTCAGAAAAAAAAATAATAATAATACCAGCCTATACTGCTCTTAGCAGCTGGAAGCTTATCGATCATTTTTTCTCCAAATGTGAGAAACAGTGCTTCTCCTTCACATTCACTTTTTTGTTAGTTATGGCGTGATTAGGGAAACAACGAGCTAGGTGCCAGCTTATAAAACAGCAATATTCCTCTCACTAGCTAGGTCATTCTTTCCCTGCAAACTGCCCGAGTCCTGCAGGACACCCTGCAGCAGGGCCGGGGCATCCACAGCCCCGTGGATGTCAGTTGAAAACACGGTACTGGCAACACAAATGATCCCTTCCATGGCGGGACACCAGCCTAGCTTTACTCCAGCTCCATGAAGTTGAAGAGTGAATAAACTGGAGATGATTTAGGCTTTTTCACGGCAGCTTTTGTTACTTGACAGACGTCTCTCTTCTTGCTTTGGGGATTCTACATGCAGTAAGGGCTAAAAAGCATTTCAGAGGGGGCTCGAGCACGCGAAGCCCCTTGCCCATCCCAGAGAGTTTGTGCCTCCATGAGGACATCCTCATGGAGGAAGCGGGGCAGCAATGCCATAACACGATGTACCCACCCCGTGTGTGGCACGGTGGGCCTGGGAAACCTGGGAATTGCCTTGGTCACTCCTCCCCACAAATATATATGTACACTTTACTCAGTGGGGAGATGAAGAATAAGATCCCAATGCAGAGATGTGCCAGCCTTCCTAGGCAGCTAAGGAAAGACACCCAGTATCAGTGCAGGGCAGGCAGAAGCCTGGAGGAGGAGGTGGGGTATTTTGAGGAGGTTTCAGCATTTTCAGTGTGTAAAGGCAAACAGCACCACAGGTATATGAAGCTCCTTGAGTCCAGCTTAGTCCAAATTGTGGGGGTTTTAGCTATCAACACAAGATCACTGGCAATGGATGGATGCGGGAACAGGAATCTCAGAACTCTACTGAGATAAGAAGAACCAGGGCAAAGAGGGTAACTAGCTTTTAAGTTATTTCTCGGTAACCAACCTCTGCTGTTCTACAATGATGCTGCAGCTGAGTTTAAAAGGAATAAAAACAGGGTTCGTCCACACGTGAAACCGAGTTAGGGCAGTTTGGATGTTTCACATCACTATGATTTCTAATCTGGCCCTCCTAAGCAGCAGGAAGCTCCTCTAATCACTAACTGATAAGAAGTGGCAGCAATAAAGTCCCTGTTGCTGCCCGACATGGACTTGGGATATACAGTTAAACCTGCTTAATGTTGCCCGTGAAATGGACACATCTTGCTTCTAACATCACTTGCTGAAACTTTAAAACATCCTAAAACACCCAGAGTATTAACAAGGTCCCGAGGACAGGACCAGGATGGGGGCTAGAGGTAACACCAGGAGCTACAGAAAATCTTGTTTTTGCTGGCACATTTTAACAATAAATAAATCAGGAAGCACATAGCTTGGGACCATGCAGCACGGCTGCCTGCCTCAACCTCGTGGTGCTGAGCTTTAAGAATATTCATGTTATCACCTGATCTTCCCTACTTACCATAATAATTAATGTACAAGCAGTGCTCAGAGGGACTGGCTCCAAGGCCACAGAGGGGAAGAAGAAAGAACATGTTTCAAGAGGCTTCCTTTTTTTCAAATAAATAAAGAGGTACTTGGAAACCATATCAAATATCTAAAGCTGAATTTAATAACCACTTTTTAAAAAGCTTTTTTGTTTGCCATTGAATTATGCAATACCATCTGAAAAAAAAAAAAAAAAAGTCGCATCTATAATTAACTGACAATAGGACTGGAATTAAGTAAGAGGGAAAGGTGATAAAAAGCATGCTTTTTATCCCCCAAATTCGGGGAATTTGTACTGGAATTGAGGCTGGGGGGGGGGGCGGGGGGTGCAGAAGAGAGACATCAGCAGAAGCTTCCCCGACCAGCTCCCCAGCGCGACGCCACGCGTGCCCCTCTGTCCCTCTGCCCCGCGGAGGCACCGTGCGCCCAAGCCCGCGCGCAGAAAGGGCACCAACGTCCCCAGAGCTCGGGGGACAAAGACCCACAGCCAGCCAGGAGATCAAGTGCCAGCCAGGAGCGCGCTCGGCGAGGGAGAGCCTGATTAGAATTTCTCAAAGAAATCATTATGGGTGAGAAACTAATTGAAAGACCTCCCTCCTGCCAGAGCTTTGCTGGAAATGGAGGACTTCAAAGGCATAGAGGGAGAGCTGATGTTTTCACACTTAAAACCGAGAAAAAGAAAGGCAATCCTCCTGTTTGTGTTTGCTCGGTACACACGTCTCAAGCGGTGCCCCCTCGCGCTCCAAATCTGCCGGGCTGCAGATCTAAACCTCGCGTGCGCAACGCGCTTTGCTGGGGTCCGGGGTGCCCCGTCCCACGCTGTGCGCCCGCGCCTACCCAGGCGCGCTCAGCCTTTATTCTCCGCGCCGATATATGGCGAACAATATGGCCAGCCACTTAGAATTCCCCGGGTTATTAAAGTGTGAGGAGTGTTTCTTCCCCTCTCTCCTTGATTTCATCTGGAAGTGCTACCTAATTAATATCCAGAGCCCAGCAGGAATCTGAATAATAATAATTAAAAAAAAAAAAAAAAGGAAAAAAAAACTTCTGTTTGTTCCTTGAATAAATCTGTGTAATTTAGACTGTAATCATGGGGATTTCATCAAAAGACATCCAGCTCTTCCAAACTCCATCGATGCAAACAACTTTGTAGTACCATTTCCAGGGCAGTGCTGTATTTGCAAGGTGCTGCTTCCAATGGAGGTGAGGTACACGTTGTGCAGAAAAGCGAGGAACCGGCGCGCTTCCCGCTACCTCCCACGCCGCCCTGCGCGGGATCAGTCCGAACAAATCCTCCCCTCTCTCAAAGACACATTGTCTTATCAGCGGTGAGCTAAGGTGCGCTCGGCGTCTAATGCGAGGCCATTGCTCCCCAGCTTAGAGCTTAAGCACTTTGTTATTGGTTATTAGGGCTGGACTCCTAGAGATAAACCTACCACTACTGTACACCAGCGAAGGGCAAATAAGCAAAATCCCTGACAGAAGTCTGTTGTAAAATGATGAATAAGCCTCCTAAATTGCCATAAGGCGCTAGCCACAATGGAATTGTATTTGTCAGACATGCATTGTAACCCTAAGGTTATCGTGGTGGGCCAGCAGATACAGGAGCAGTGCTTAACACTATCACCCCTAATCATATCTCCTACAGGCTAAAAACTCTGCAGGGAGCATTACCACTTAAAGAGGTGGTAGTGTTTCTATGGGCTGAATGGAGACAGCATTTGCTGGAAAGAAAAAAAAAACCTATAGAAAAGGCTGACAGATATATTTGTACGGGTTGCTCACCAGTATGCCCCCAATTGAGATATAAAACAAGCCTTGCAAATCATATCCCCAAGGCTGGGGTTCTAAATAATCAAATACTGTAGATTACTACTTTATTAGTTTTTAAAAAGCTTATGAAAAATTATCTTTTGCCTGTGGGAAGACTGTATCTGAAATTGTAGCAACTCCAACAGTTTTAAGATATCAGATTTAGAAACTAAGCAGCTGTAGGAAATAGATGATACCGTATCCTCCTCTTGCAAATTAAATTCTCAAGTTCGGGCTCCCCTGCATTTCACTGTATTTATCTTAAACTTGACTACCACTGATATACAGCACAAGCCATGACAAGTGAGTGGCATAAACTCCGTATATTATAAGAGAAGACCAAAACACAACAAAACTCCTTTCCCTCCATGAAAAACACAGTCCCAGTAGGAAACGTTTTCCTGAGCAACCTTCCCTCTGGGAATAACGCACAGTTATTGGAGAGGTGCGAGGGCAGGAGAGCGGGTGCAATGCAGCCACGAGCCCGGCAAGGAGGCTGCTCCCACCCGTGATGGATGCGGAGCCGGGTCCCCCCCATCGCCTAGACAGCTCGTCAGGCCGCTGCGTTTTTCTGTCGTTCTTGCTTGATCTCTCTACTTCTGTCCCCTCTATGGCCCGCTGAACATTTAATTATTTATACCAAGTGGAGCAACTCCGACAGGAGAGATTGAGACGCACTGTGTGCACCTGCTCTTTCATTTATATTTTGCATCATAATAAAAATTTCAAAGCCTTGACTCTTCCAGGACAAAGAATCATTTTCTGAACAGTTGCATGCGTTATTGACAACAGAGGAAATTAAATGGTTGCAGCATTTGTAATAAAATATCTCAGCTTTTTTTTAAGTTGTTTGTGGCTGCACGCTTGGAAGAATTACAAGTATATACAAAATATGGAAGAATAATCACCAACTATAAGCACCTCAAATCT
Organism: Crypturellus tataupa; assembly: GCA_034781795.1. Classification (NCBI taxonomy): domain Eukaryota; kingdom Metazoa; phylum Chordata; class Aves; order Tinamiformes; family Tinamidae; genus Crypturellus; species Crypturellus tataupa. The sequence continues at coordinate 1,812,155 of JAWLRI010000685.1, forward strand.
TTCTAATGTATGGAAAGAAGTCCTGTTTTGCAGCGATGGTTGAAAGTTATAGGTTAGTTACAGGTATTCTCATTTCAAGAATTTATCAGCCTAAAGGCAGCATTCTGTCTTCTAAATATAAGCAAAAAGTTAAACTGCATATTGATCCTGGTAAGTGCTAGCAGGCCAGTAGGAACCCAAGAGGGTGGATGAAGCTCTGCTGATCCACTCCTTCAGCCCACAACCACACACCCCTCCAGGCTTGCTTTAGAGCACATACATTCCCATAGACAGACAGTGGGCAATAACCAAAGTTTTTGCACATTTGATTTCTGGACTTACGTGAGCAGAAATGAAGCTTCTTCTTCTTGCAGTGTTACAGTCCCCCACATACAGGTATGTAAAGACATGCAACTTGAAGACCAACACTACCACATGAAATCTCTTCTTCTCTCTAGTGAAAGAGCCCTCACAGAGGCTGAGCCTCCCCCTTTTTTAGAGCTGCAGTCTAAGAGCAGCCCATCCTAGTTTGAAATAGCAGTCAAGTAGATAAGAGATGCTCATTTGGAAAAGCTGGGGAAGGTTTTATGAGGTGCAGCTGGCACCACCAGTTCTGCAGGGACTGAGGAGGGTACCGAAAGAAGCGAGGTTTACATTGGTGAGTAAAGGATTAGAAAAGAATCAAACTTTCCTATTTGATAAAAACTACAGGATTCCATAACTCACCCCTGTAAGCCGAGCAAGAGGCAGCCTAGGGTGTCCTAGGCAATCAGGAGCAGCCTGCCCTGCGCTGCTAAGGCATCATTGTGACTACTGAGGTAGTCTCAAGGCTCTAAACTCCGTAGCAGTATATGGCCCAACCCGTCCCCAGGCACACAGACCCTCCGAGTCGCTAGAGCAGGTCGAGTTCTGCAAGACAGAGTGGACAACCACTCCTGATTTCAGTGAGCGCTGGAGATCCTGCATTGCAAAGCCATTCCTGATGGCCATGTTGGGTGAGACACCAGCTCCCCTCACCTCCTGACCAGGGCCAAGGAGCCATTCCCGGGAGCTCCCTCGCCACCCAGCGCTCGCGCTTCCCTCGGGTGATGGTACCAACGTCCTGCACCAACACGGCTGCCACACACACAGGCCAGCAGCTCCAGCAGGAGCGACACGGCCCCGCGAGCGCTGCGCTTGGCGGGCAGGCAGCAGCAGAGGGCACTGCGCGCGCTGCCTCGGCGCAGCGGCTGCGACGCAGGGGGCACTACGCACGTGGAGGCAACTCATGTGGGGACATGGGACCAACTGCAGTCCGTAAACATCTCGTATTGATTTCCACAGAGAAAAACATTCATCTCGCCATCATATGTGTGCGTTTCTAATGAGCGTTAGTGCGCTAGGGTGAAATCAGTGCGTGCTGAGTTACTGGGGGACGGCGGTTGCTCCAAATGGCCCAAGGTGGCGAGTGACCTCTGTGAAACGGCCACATGCTGCTGGCCTATCTATAGCACACTGTGGTTGGCCACCTACCGAGAAACCTCGCTTTTCCGTATCAGAGCTCCATGGTAAGCGGATGAAGATCAAAAGTAGAGGGAAGTGCAAGAAAATAAAAATAAAAAAAAAGGAAATTGGCTGTCTGGGGAGGTTGGAGTAAGCATTACCTCAACAAAATTAAACAGAGAGGCAGACTAGCTGGTTAGTTTGTGGTATCTCTGTTTATTTTGTCTTGTGGTATGAAGTGGACCATGGAAAAACGATGTGCAGTTATTCACGGAGCAGCTTCCTGGAGCAGCTTCCGGCTGATCCTCGTGGCCTAGAGAAGCCAAGGGAAGCTCTTTCACTCCTACGAGGCAAAGGGGCTACCACGTGTGCTCACTCACAGCTCATGTTCGCACATTTTGGGGCCAGAAAGATCGTATTACATACCCTATAGTGTACTATGTAATACCCTATAGTACCAATCGAAAATGATTTTACACTGCTCTGTGCCTAGTACGTGCCTATTAACATGCACAGCCGATTCAAACCACGGCCTTGACCCACAGCAAAAACATGATGCCACAGCAGTTACACAGAAATAGTCCAAAGCTCTGCCTCTTCTCCCACATTTCATTTGATGTCCACTGAGAACACCTATGCAGCCCAAATCTCACGCTTGTGTCCCCTCTGGCATCTACTCAAGCCCATAACGTGGAGAAGGTTGATGGATTCCAGCATTCTGGGGTGGGGGAACGGTGGCAGAAGAATAGCCAGGGCTAAGCAGGTCAGGGGTTCCCATTTGCCTCGGCGTGGCAAAAAACTTACAGGTGGCCTCCTAGGTAGGCAAATTGGAGAGCTTTATAAATCATACTCATGGTTACTCAGAATGTTTCCTATGGAACAAGTTTTGGTAAGAAAATGCTAATTCATCACTATGGAAAGGTTCTGCAAGTATGTACATTAATTGAGATAAAAGTTGTGATAGAACCCCACCTGATGAAGAGCTTTCCAGAGGAGATCTCAGTCTCAGGGAGCTTGCTGGCTCTGCCTGCTGGCAGCCCATATGCATATGGCCACTGACTCCTTGGCAGTCCAGCTCCTGAGCCTTCAGTTGTCCCCGCACGGGCGTGGCACAGCCCCTAGGTGCTTGGATTCCTGGGGAGAACTTAGCTCTCCAGCTCTTCCAACTACCATGTTCCCCATGACTGGCTCTAGCACAGGTCATGCCAGAGCCTAACAAGGACCTGGAGAGTAACTCGAGGCAAAGAGTCATCTCAAATATTGAAAGAAAATTAAATCCATGTGCTGTGGGGCAAGCACAACAAGCTAGTGACAGAGAAGTAAACCACTAGTCACATGCTCTTTCTTGCTCCTCATTTTCATGAGGTTTATCAGGCAAATGGAGATTTTGGTAGGAGCTTAACTGAGACACATTTCCCAGTTACATTATTCACCAGGGTTCATCTTACAATTTTCTAAAAGGTTCACTCCTGTCCTAAAAGAGGTGTGCCAAAGCACAGCACATGGATTCTGGAAAGATTTTCTGAATCAACTAGTCACAAGAAGAAGAAAGTGTAATATTGCTCAGCAGCAGCAGTTTCCAGTATTCACAAGAACAACAGCTAGGACAGTTTTATTTTGCTTTCAAGTAGAAATAAAAAATAATTCAAAAGAGTAATAGGTTAAATAGTTGAATGGACAACTATTTCCATGGAACCATCACAGTGAGAAATAACTTTTCAAAACATTACAAAGCCACAATCAAGTCTTTCTGCACACAGTTAGACAAGGAAAGGAAAAAAATCCACAACACTTTAAAATGCCAAATACCATGTAGAAGTGAAGATCAGAACTGACTCTCTCTGACAAGCCCACTCAGTGACAAAAGGTTTCCAAACACCTCTCTGTTGCCACATGCTGCCAGGTAATTTGCTGCAAGAATGAAATCTGCTAATGTAACGCTGGCGAGGGGAACAGGGAGATGCTGCGGTGCATCTTACGGCACTTACAGGCATCCTTGGATGAAAAGGAAAGGCAACGAGCAAAACTGTTGACTAAGACATTCTGAAGAGCAAGAAAAAAAAAAAGAAAGAATAAAGAGGAAAAAATGCTATGAGGACATGACTTCAAGAAGTGAGATGTCTTTATATAAATGTTTGATTACTAAATGAGTGCAGTGGAGAAAGCCAGTCTTCTCTCTCCCATATCACATTTGCTTTGCAAAAGCAAAGCCAAAACTGTTGTTATGCTGTCAGCCCACATCTATTTATATACTGGCCTTGAGCTTTGCTCTCTTCTGCAGTCCTTTTACCCGCTCAAAATACACCTACCTCCTCATGAGGTGGATTAGTTACTACTATGATAGCTCTAAACATAAAAACTGTTTATTACAACTAAACTCTTCTCCCTCTTAGACACCAAAATAACTCTGCTGATTTAGAGAAGTCATTACAGAATTGAAAGGGGATAAATTCGGCTCCATGTCATTTACAGTAATGTTTTAAATGGCAACAAAATATAAAAAGCTGGAAGTCTAAATTAGCATGAGATCAGACTGAAGAGTTTGAATTAGAAGTGTAAGATTACAGAAGTCTCAATTATGTAAACATACATATGAACTAGGGCTCCAGTGTCCCAGCTTGCAAAGGAAACAATTATGAAAACATACTAATGCAAAGTTATACTTGAGTCCTCCTCATCCTGGCAGAGACCACAGCAGTTGTTTAAGTCTCAAGCTGGATGCAATATGAAAAAATATTCTCCTTTACATATGCCTGTAAGGTTTCCATCTTCTTCAAAAAACCTAAATCCTAAATAACTATAGTGAAGCCAGTCAAACTGGAAGTACAGAAAGTTGAAAAGTTCATATCGATACCTATTTCCTTTGAGGCAAGCTGCTGCAATTTTATCACATCCTTCGAGATGTGATACATACTGGAGTCACTGGGAATCTTTACATTGACTTCTACAGATTTTGTATCAAGCTCTTAGTAAAGTCTGTTGTTTACCATCGTTGTGACTGAAACAGAAAAAAACAATGAGTCCAACTACTAAATCCCCCAAATCAATGTCTACTTCACATCATTTTTGAAACTGCTTAAGAATACTTAGTCAACCTTTGCCTGGCAGGAAATTGAGAGAAAAGCTGACAATTTGGGGGAAAAGAAATGGAGACATTCTGAGGAGTATTCCCAGGAAGACTTATCAGGAAGGCTAAACAGTTTGATGCACGTCTGTCCATTTTACTAGTGTAGAAAGAACACCCGTTGAGCTCCCTGCTCCGAGAGGCTCGTGGTCTCCCTTGCACTGACCCGGCAGATTTGGAGAGCGGCTTCGATAAATCCACACCCAGAGCCTGGGACAGGAATGGATAATTTGTGCAAACTCCATCCTTCCGATGGGAAGGAGGGATGGGAGGTGGGAATGAGAAGTGTCCCTCACACCTGTGGCACCGTCCCCTTCGTCCTACAAGGAGGATAATGTGCAAATCAGCTTTTGCTAAGTGAAGGAGAAAAAAGTGCTTTTCCCTTCTAGCTCTGCATAAATTAATTGGGAAAAAAATGGGTAGCGGTTCTCCAAATCATGCCTTGATGGAACAACTAGGAACTTGCAGTGGAGCTGAGGGGGTAACAGAGAAGTCTGGCAATCAAACACGCTTCATGGGCTGCCATGTCCCCTCTTTTGTGCATATAAAAATAAGGCTAAGAAGAAACCACTATAATAAACCAATTCAAGCTCCTTGTGCAATGCAGACCACAAGTCCTGCCTGAAATCATTTCTGCTTAAATCAGAGCTTTATTTCCTAAGGAAATCTCAGTGTCGGGGAGAAGCAGGAGGAGGATTCCCTGCCGAGATCCCTGCACCGTTTCATCTCCCCTCTGCTCCAGGGGCCCTTCAGCAGCCTCTGCTCCTTCTCTCCAGCCAGGTTACACGTGGTTTGGTGGCAGTCCAGCCCCGTGCACAGCACAGGTCAACCCTTGCCTCCACCTCTGCTAGACAGCACTTTGCCTTTAATTAGCCCCAAAGTGTTGAGTTATTTTTTAGGCAAGCTGAGCAGATCTCAGTCCACAGCTTCCGCTCCCTGTGTGAGCGGAGGGCTGCTGCAAGACCACTGGGCTCAGAGCTACTTTCAAAGCCTTTAACCCAGTTCTAATTTTACTACGAGCATATCTTTAAAAAGAGAAATTGTTATATGATGATGGCTAAAGAAAGCAGAAGCCTCTGGGGCCAGCGTCATGCATTCACATCAGGGAACTGACCACTGTTGTTAAAAATTAAATGTTTGACATAAACTGAAGTCACAGAAAAATATGATTCAGTCCTTCAGCAAGCCCTGTTTATGAAAGCTTGAAAGAGCTGAAAGCCCCGCATGATTTATATCCTGGGAGCTGGTATGCAACTTTAAACATGTTCTTTTTTCAAGTTCATCTTGTCACCCATAGATAAATATAGATTAGGACAAACCAAAATAAATGGGTGGGTACCAAAATCCACAAAACAACTAACCATAATGGAAGTGCTTGTCTTTCTATTCAATAGCAAAAACAGCATATTACTTGGTTTAAATAGCTGGTTGGGGTAAAATGAGTATTATTGGACAGGAACACTTAGCCAGTATGATCCAAACAAGTCAAAAAATAGCCAGAGTACAACCACATAAAATAAAACACTGACCAGATTTAAGTATAATTGGTCACCCTCCCATGTTTTCGGATTCCTGTCATTACAGCGTAGGAGGCTCTGTAATGTACCTTTGGAAAAAGTCAAATGGTTTCACTGGCTTTCTAACCTTTGCACTTGAGTAAGATGATCTACTGAGAATGTGACTGTATGGGACTAAAAAAAAAAAATAGAGCCTACTTTATTCGGAGAGGTGCAGCAGACACTTACGTGACTATTCATCATTACCAGCGTCTCCAACCTTGTTTGCTCAACGTAGCTGTATTATGAAGGCAACATGTGGGCAAGGCGAACTCTGTGTTCCACCATAACTAACTACACTGTTTTCAGCATAAAAATGGCATTTAAATAAATATTTACACTATGTCATTGGGAAATAAAGGCCAGACAACATCCCACTGTGTTTCCAGCTTGAGGGAATCCAGTGATTAGCCCACAGCCTCCGAGAACCCTTGCTCGTGAGCGCCAGCAGGATTATTTAGCAGTACTGCACGGCACAGCAAGCCATAAATGAGTGTATTGCATATTGAAAGAAACACAGCGGCTTCTCCTTCACTTGAATTTTCCTTAGTTCCCCCTTCCTAACCGCTTAGCCAGGCTGCTGTGACCCAAGGGGATCAAGCAGGGCTCCCTCCTGCAGCCCAGTTTCCTCTTGTCCTGGGATGAGCCCCCTCACAGAGCTCTCCTGCTCGGGCCATGAGGTGCCCAAGGACACGAGGACACCAGCGAGGAGCCACCAGGAGGTAGTGCAGGACCCAGCCACGTGGTGCCCGCTGCCTGCACCCACACTAGTCAGGACATCACTGCCGTTCAGAGGAAAGGCAGCACCATGGGCAATGGGATCCGCCGCTTCTTTCCAGGCCTTAACCTCTGCCTGCCTTCATCCCTGCGCACGGCCTGCAGGATGTGCTGGGAGGATCATCTCTTCTCAGGGGTGGGAAGGGACCTAACAAACCACAGTCACTAAATCAGCAGGTATTAAATGGCCTCCCAATTCTGAAGCCCGAGGGACCGGGAAGTGCAATCCTAACAGCTGCTTTTTCATTTATGCCTCTCTAAAAGGTCAACCATGAGCTTGAATGAATAATACACAATCTGCCTGGGCTCATCAAAGGAAAGGTCCAGTGTTCACTTATTTGGGGGCAAAAAGAAGCCTCCCAACACATGGGAGGATGCTGAGCCCGAGCTAAGCCCCATGGCAGAGGCGGGGGCGACGGTCACCTCTTGAGCTCATCATTAGAGCAGCTGCTTCACTCGGGGCTCCGGGGTGATGCTCCCGAGCAGCGACACACACCGAGTCTTTGACTGCAGCAAAGCAGACTTCAAAGGAACATAAGTTTCCTTAGACAAGCTGATTGAAACTTTGTAATGTACAAAATCTCACCATTAAACATAAAAGCCAGGATAATTCCAAGTCAATTTATAATGCCTCTTTGTTATGCTTTTTTTCCTCTTTTAAATAACAAGCTTGTAAATCATTAATAATAAGATGAAGACATTTAAAACATTTGTATGAAATATTTATATTTATAACAAAATTTGAAACGCATTATCAAGCTGAGGTGAGAACAGTGTACTGGTAAACATATTGCTACTGAATTTATGAGCCCCTATTTAAATCACTACAATTGAATTTAGCTTTAAAGTTTTAGTCTCCACTGAAGTGGATGGAAAATTGAAAATTAAACTCATGTTGTATCTAAAATGAGAATGTAGCATATTTTCTGTATAGAATGAAGGGTATGTAATTTGCAGCCATTTTAATGTGGCATGCACAACTTACAGAAAAATGTAATTCTGAAAAATGCATACTTATGAATATAAAAGGAGAGCTCAGTAATGCAACAAAATGTCCAATGTACAAATGTAAAAAAAGTGTATGCAAAATTGCATAATGTACAACTAATGTGCAGGGATACTTAAATTAAAAAAAATAAAATAAAATTTACCCAGATCAGGTCATTCATCCAGAATTTACCAGTAAACAGATTTGAGCTGTGAAATCAAGTTGATAAGTGAAAGCCCGAATTCCACATCCTGTTAGCAAGTCATAGTCTCTGAAATCCCAGGTGGGCCTCCTGCCCACCACCGTTCAGCCACTTCCCTTTCATCAAATCAAGTCCAAAGCCACAGACACTGCCTTCTTTCCTAAAAAAAAGATATTCGTGCTGTCCACACTGTTACTCTCGGAAAGGACAGGAAGAGCAATTCACCCATCGATTCTGTTCTTGCTATTGAGTAAAAGAAAGCAGACAGGGCAAAGGCAACCCCAGAAGATGGGCAGAGAGTATTTGCCGCGACTGTAAGAACACATGCTGAGTTGCTGATTCAAACAGATCGGGTGATAAATTTCCAAATCGATAGCACCTACCTATGCCTTTTTTTTTTTTTTTTCCAATCAGTATTTAGATATCATGTGCACATTTTGGTATTTCAGCTGCTTAAACATCCCAGAAGTATTTTTAATCTAGGCAAAGCAGCTTGATGAACAAATTGGGAAAATTAAAACAACAACAAACAACCAAAACCACAAACAATTTCCCTCTTGTAGACATTCTGCAAGTGCTAGTGACACTAAGTGGACAGGATTTTATCCTGCAGGACTCAACTGCTTGCTTATGTATTTGCAGAGCTGTGGGATGGAAGGTCAGCAAAACCTAAATCTAAGAATAGAGATTGACTTCATGTATTTTTATTAAGTAGAGGGTTTTGCTGAAAAGATGATGCGTTGTTATGCTCTCTTGTAGGAAAAAAAAAAAAAAAGATTCTAGTAAGCATTCTGAGAAAGCTGTACATAACATTTATGATTATCAAAGAATAAATATATGTAACATTAGGGGCCAAAAAATAAATAAAAAAAACTATTCACCAAGACTATATAATATCTAAGAATTTAAGAACGACTTAGATGAAAAAAGAGTAAACCCAGATTAGAGCTATCTGCATGTCACTGAAGACCGCAAGGAGCGGGTTCCTTCCGCTGGCAGAAGCTGCCTGCATTTCGCCCAGTCGAGGGACCTCATACACACGTGCGTGTGCGTGTGTCTCAGGGGACACCATAACACACAGACCGACTGCACAATCTCTTGTTTAGCTAAACTAACCTGCCACGCACAGCTTGTGCTGAGCAAAAGACACATTAACGATTTGTTCTGCATGCCCAAGTGCTGTCATATCCAAAATCTAAAATCTGCAAGTGCAGAAGAATGTGAGGAAGTCCAGTGACTACTTACAGATGACACTAGGGAACATCTGGGTACATGAACACAACTCTTGCCTATTCCATATCACGAACATTGTATTCGGCCTTTAATTTGAGAGGTAATCTCTCCTGAACGCACCAGACTGAAATAGAAAACTCAGATTATAAATTTGGTTAATTTGGGTAGGAAAGAGCACGGATCCTATTGTGAGATGTCTGTATTAAGATTGCAGACACTGTCTTAAGTCCTGATTTGGAGTCCAAGTGGAGGTTCTGCAGAGTACTGAATTATACACAGAATAACCCGGCTTGCAGCACACAAGCTGACATGCCACTACATCCATAGAAAAAGATCCACGAAAGCTGCTACATAAATAATGCAATCATATCGCCTCATTTTAAACACAAAGTTCTACCATTGCACAAACATGAGAGTTAATTTTTTAAGGAAAATTGTTTTCCTGATGTTTCTCAATAAAACATACATGAGAACAACATTTTATTCTATATAAAAATGATTCCCTATCACAGGCTTTCAATCAGCTTCAGCCACAGCTTCACCATGGAACAGTCCAACCCTCTATTACTTTAACACGGAGTTTTGCCATCAATCTGGAAGGCAAAGCCTTTCTTTACTCTCTTGTAATGGCTGGGGTAAGGATTTGGGGCTCTGTTCATTTATTTGCTCCTCAACTAATTAGAATGTAATTATCATGTCTTTAAATGAATATGCAGAGTGTTGTATACAGGATAGTTATTTCTTAACAGAGTTAATTAGATCCATTTTTCCCGCTTCCAGATTTAGACAACTTATCTAAAACCTTACAATCAAGACAACTTATTTAAAAATCCACGAGCTCGAGAATCTTAATGCAATTTAATTCACTGTTTATAAACAGCATATACCTGAGAGGGCTTTTTATCATGTCATCAGTGGAGGCAGCATGTCCAGTACCAAGGACGCAATACTGGGACGCGTACGGTCTGGTACCAGCACGATGCCGTTCAGCAAGTGAGGGCAGAGCTACCTCCCGGCAGTGGGGTGTTCTGAGGTTACTGGCAGGAAATGGGTATTCACGACTGCTAGCTACATCATTTTTAAATTTAATGTGCTGGAGAAAGTGGGCAATTGGCCAAATTCTCTCAGCAACACAAATGTAATTCTGAAGCGACTCCATTGACCTGAGCACTGAAGTAGAAACGTGAAGCTATTTTTATCTTAAACGTATTGCAGCCTGTCGCATTAGTGCTGTGATCCTGTCAGATCCTACCAGTAAACAGGGTCGGGATGTGTCAATACGCAGATGGGAGATTGCCAAACCACCTCTAACCGCGACGACGAGGAGGTGTTGGTGGCTCCGCAGCCGCCCCTGGCCGGGCCGCTCTCTTCAGAGGCTGCACCTGTGTGATCTGCACTTGAGCACAGACATTCCTGCCACCCGGCTGTATCGTGCCAGAGGCCCTAGGAGACTCGTGTAAGGCCAACGCATGACACTTCCCCGTCCTGTCCCTGTGCTGCCAGCATACCCCCAAGGTGCCACTTACTTCTTTAGATTGTACTTGCAAGACTGCTCTGCTCTCTTTCTGCTGGCTAAGCTCCCGCATGAGCAGGTCTCGTTCCATTTCCCTAAGGATGAGGCATCTCATCAAAAAGCTACTAGTTAAACTACACAAACCAACAAGCATCCTCAGGACTGAGTAGCAAATGACCCACCACTATTGCAGCAACGAGACCCAAGGCAGAGAGCAACTCTGCAGGTGTGCGACTGCCCCCAAACCCAGCTCGTGTCCCAAGGTCAAAGCGCCCACGTTGCCTCCACCCTTGACCATGTGCATGGGCAAGCAGAGCGGGGAAAACCATCACAGACTCATCCTGAGACACCCCCATCAACTGAAGGAGAACTTGTCCATCCCCAGGAGAACCACCACCACCACTCTCGCTTTCAAGCCACATGAAAGTGGCCCTAACGTATGACCCTACCAAACAAGTTCGTACGTCTGCGATGGAGAGTCTGAAACACGTTCCAGCTTCCCCACCAGATCTCACTGAAGACAAACTGAATTTCTGCCTTATGTGATGTTAGGTGGCAGTATGCTGCTGTGTTAAAGACCTGATACGTCTACCAGCGCTCTAGGAACGTTTGGGATATTAACCCTGGAGACTCAACCGCAGCGCAACTTTCCCTTCTGCTAACCTGAATTATTGCTGCAGCCTTGGTGTACCCCGTAGGCTTTGTTCCCTGCCCCAAATCTTCATTTTTCTGGACAGACGAGCTGAGAGACTGCATTACAGGGTAGCGATCTGAGAATATATCAGTAACAACACAAAGAACTTGGCAGTCCTTTGCGTTCAGTGGAAATACATTAGATGCTATTGGTCAGTGAAGATACTTAAGTAGAAAATACAAAAAAAAGGCAGAAAATTTTCTTAAATCATAAATATATAAATATCTATGTTTTGTTCAAGTTTAAAACACAATTTGCATAAAACAGTACAATTAGATAAGGTCCTATTTTGATCGTTATCTAATAAGTCACTCCAAATTATCAAGAAACACTTAAGAAAAAAAATAGTCTGTAAATATTGAGATATATTCTTTCAATAAATGGAATACAACAAATACTTCCCTTCTTTGTGCTTTGTTAAAAGCCAGCCCAATCTGTACATGAAACTATGAAAATTTTGCTTCATTTCTGCCTCACACGAGTACTCCAGTGTTTTTGTTAATTATGGCTTTACTGTCCACGTAGTCCACGTCCTGCACATACAGATGACTGCAGGACTGCAGGACCAAGCCTTGCAGGCAGAATTCTCCTTTATTTCCACTTCCCCAAAGTCACTTAAGTACCTATGAACTAAGACACGAGGATCAACTCTGCCAGGGTCTAATCTTAACAAATGCAAATAGGAATAATCAATATAATGGAACAACCCATTGTTCTTAATTAAAAATCAACTAGCATGTAAATAAATCTATCATGTAAAAACTGCACAGATAAGAGAAAGATACAGAGAGGAATCTCCTATATTTGCTATTTATAAATAGATCTAGATATATAAAAAGTCTTTGGTACTATTTTCAACACTGCTTTTTAATAGCCAGCTAACCAACTGTAACCACTATAAAGCAACAGAGCTTTATTATGTCTTCTTTACATCCTCTGGTGGTTTGGCCCATTGTGTTACAACGTTTTATTCTTGCACATACGATAGCCAACCTTTGAACCGGGTAATGAATAGTATCACATTACCAGATGTGCATATTTCTTTTGCTCATAAAATATCTGCGACCTGTTACAAGTTCCTTCCATCAAACAATTAGACTTATTAAAAGATACTGAAAGACCAAACTTTCATTTTTGTGCTTGTGCTGGAAATCTCATTGAGAAAATTCTCAATGAGAAGCTTCCTTTAAGGGCACATGACAAAATGCACATCTAGTACAAACTCCCTGTCAGCCTGAACTTGAGAACAGCAATTAGGCCAGGTTCACTCCGTGCTGCAAGCTGCATCCTCGGCCTCTCCACACCACTCAAGCAGGGGCAGCGCTGGTAGCCCAAACGGGACCACATGTGTTGACCCAACGCGAGCGAGTCCTGCCCAGCGTTGGTAACCGTGCAAGCGGCACAAGCAGCCATAGCCCCCAAGCTCGGGGTGTCACCTCTGCACCCTCCTCCTTCACAGGGCGCCTCTTGCAGAAGGGGTCACACGGGAGCTTGGGCCTGTTGGGACTCAGCTCCATGTTGGGATAGCGCAGTGTCTCACTGTCAAAAACGTATATGTGCCCTAAAAACACCTCTTAAACCTTACTCCTCAATCTGCTTCTAGCGCAGCAGGCCCTGGCAGTGCCTCTAGAGCAGCAGTTCAGAGCGCAGGGTCGGCACGGGCAGAGCGGGGCCCATCTCCCCTACCACGTGCAGGGCGCAGACACCAGCCAAAACCCACGTCCTCCCCGTTGGGCCATGCCTTGCCTCCCTGCCGAGGCGGTGAAACCGCAGCAGATTACACGTTCGCTGCCTCCCCTGTAGCGGGCTGTCATCTTCCAGCGCGGCGCGGCCATTAATCATCCGAAATCACTCAGCCATCCCTCAGGGAAGCGCTGAGCTGCGGCCCGGCCCCGGCGATCACCCAGGTGGAAATTGGAAATCCCAGAGCGCTTTTGAGAAAGAGCAGGGGCCACCGGGGTGACCCGCAATAATAAAGGAAAAAACCCCTTCCCGCATCCCACCTATCACTGTGCTGCGGCTGCCTTCATCTGCGGAGCGGCTGGGGACGTGCCGATGTTAGCCACATTTGGGGAAATCCATCGCCGTCGTCCTTCACAGCACACAGACAGGTGCCCTTGGCCAAGCACTTCACAGTGCCCCATGGCCCAGTCTTAAGAGACTCGTCCTGGTGCAGCCCTTCACATGGGTGCTCATCATCCCGCAGAGAAATGAGTAGGTGCTCAGTGCACCACAAAACACATGCCAATAATATGGAGCAAGTGTCGTTTTACATGCACAGGGGTTTGCTGTTGCTTTTTGTCCTTTTTTTTCTTTTACGGATCCTCTTTGTGGTTAAAATTACACAGTCCACATCCTCTACGTGGGTTAAAGTCTCATTCTTCCTTTTAGAGCTCCCAGATAAAAGACATTCAGGGACCTAGATAATCACCTTCTTAACTAGATTTGATCTGATTTTGAGGTCATTTTCATGCATTAGCTTAAAAGAATTACAACACAATTTAATAATAAATTCTGTTAACATAACTTAGCCTTAAAAATTGCACTTACATTGAACAAGTAATATTTTTAATGATTTATTCACTAGAGCCCTGTTCTAAATACATTTTGATCCATAATCAATGTCCTTAAGCACAACCAACCTTCCACGGGAATGATGAAATTTAAAACTAAACAACAGCACTAACAATATAAGGGAGTTAAGTGTCTGGGTCTCATTGGAATTGAGAGGAAATCAAGTGCCTTTCTGCAGGGAAAAGGAAACAGCCACGCAGAATAAGGATAAATATTGGCAAGGGGAAGTAGCATTCTGTGGACCATTCCTCCAAAAAGTCTCATAACCGTAGCTGGACTACAAAAAGGAAATGTGGTTTTATTCTCTCAAAGCTTTTGCAAACGCACAGATTACATGGACTGAATTAATTTCTAATTGTTCCCTGATGTGCACTGGAAGAGTCTGATCAGAGCACCAGCTTCCACAATCCTCAAAATTTGTACACATGCACGTTTAATTTCATAGACCACGGGCACAATGTTAGAAATCACATATGATCAAGCTCTGCCTAACCTATGTGCTAAGTTAGTAAAGTTAGGCATGCACATTTATTGGGGCAGTAAATGGATTAAACAAGTAGAGAATATGAAGAATATGAGGCGCAGATCTTTATTTCATTTGGTAGTCCTGCTTCTACAAGCCCTCAGCTTTCAAATATGTGCTGCACTGCAATAAGTGAATATTTACAACATGTGCTGGGCAACTGCACATTCCTTTTTTGTTACATTCCCAGCTTAAAAAAAGAAAGGAAAAGAAAAACCACAAGTGGTCCCCAAATGCAAATCTTTGGAAAGCGGCATCTAAAATAGTGCAATATTGGGAGCTGGAATGAACAACAAACGCACAAAGTCACCCAGCGAGCCAAGGTGAAGCCAGCGAGGAGACAGACACGTGTTCAGTGACCAGGGCCCACCAGCCTCTCCGTGTTCAAACTGTGACGGCGAGAGCAAGGAGAGAGGCCCACAACTCCCCCGCGTGATACATCGCCAGCTGCTTGACCAATGATTTATATCAGGTGCCTAACGCAGCCACTCTCAATTTTTCTGCAATTAAGGAGGGCAGGGCGCGCCGGTGACAAACGGTTTTCCTACAGTGCTTTTGGCTTTGGCTATTATCCCTTAGATATCTTTAAACTAATTCATCCCTTTTCAGATCCCCAGGTTTGGGTTGATAAATCAAGTGAGACCTGTGTGTGCTGGGAGCTGATTACAGGGTCATTCCTCAGCAGAAATGTTTGACCAGAGTTTCCCAACTTCATATTTTATCTAGCAGCTGGTGATGTATCATCACTAATCCAAATGCAAAGTATCAGGAAATAAAAGAAGGAGGCACTGTTTATAATAAATCACTGACAGGGAAAGCTTGACCTTTTCATTTCCTACAAGGTATTTCATTGTTCGACCACAGACAAACAGAATTTTTCATCTGGTGCTTAATATGCATCAGAAGAGAACAAAGGTTTATAAGAGGAGAAGAGCAGGGGAGTATCTCCACTAGAGGACACTTATCTTGCTACAGATCAAAAAGACAATGCCGTTAATAACACTTTTTTTTCTTGAGGATCCTCTATTCTTCTTATTAGATCATAATTTAATGATAAATGCACTCCTTTGCTTTCACCCTGAAAGGAGATTTAGAGACTTTACTTTAAAATGCTTCTATAAAACATATGCTATTTTTAAGAAAGACATTTCTCTTCAGAAGCAAATCTAAATGAGTGACATTATTGTAATGTCTAAACATAAAGTGTTCACTGTTGTTTCTAGTGCTCAGGCCCAGGACGCTTCTGCCATATGTTGTTACTGGAGTTACGACCGAGGCTGCAGACGGGAGCCCTGCTAAGACTGGATGCAGGGCAGACACCTAATAAAAAACTTCCTGAGGAGCTTCTGATTTGTCTTTTAAACACCAGGAATTGCAAACTGGTACACGATTGCTTCAATGCCGTCCGTATAGAAAACGGGCTCAGGCTCGGAAGCGCCCTGCCCGCACCCCCGGCTGTGCTCGGGGCAGGACGTCCTGCTCCAAGCGCAGCTGTCCTGGTGCTCCCGCACACAGCAGTGGCCTGGAGAGCTCCAAGTCCCCAGGGCTCATCCGCAGGCTCCAAGGAGCTCAGGGAGGAGTGGGGAGGGTGCAGGAGGCAGCCCAACTTCCAGTTCCTGCCTCTGATACTTGCCTATCCAACATGAAGCTCTCTGTAGTTTCCATGCCCATTTCTCATGGTCAGTTTACATCTTAGCCCTGCTTCTGCTGACCGTCAGCGCAGGGGATCCCTTCCTCTGACTCCTCCACCCGTTTCTGCACCTCAGCATCCAGAGGGACCTTCCCAAATGCTCCTCCAAACACACATCCACAAGCTCAGGCACCGCAGAGTGGCGTTGGGCCCGAGCAAGCCCCCAGATCAGCTCTTTCCCGGCACGCTCATAGCTGTGCACGCAGCTGCCTCCAGCTCCCTGAACAGGGCAGAGTGCCCCTGGTTCCTCCCCAACTGCTCAGTTAGGACGTGAAAAAAAACAGAAGGCATCTCCGATACACCCCAAGGTACCTCCACCAGACCCCAGGGCACCTCTGCTAGGCCCCAGGGCACCTCTGCTCCGGGCGCTCCCCATCCAGAGCTCACGCGTTCAGCCTTGTTAATGACAAGGCACCAGGTTATTGAAATATTTTCACAATATTTCCTGTATATTTAGTTGTTAGTGGAGAGGTCTTTTTGGTTGTTTGTTTTCCCCAAAACATCATACCCCCAAAAGCTCTATCTGGGCATTAACGGGCCCTTTCCTCTTTGGCTCCTGGCCTGGGTAAGTACGTGCTCACCTGACCCAACATGCTAAGGAGCACCAACGTGTCACCGTGTCCCACCAGCAGCTTTTACCCCCTTCTGGACACTGGGACCATTGAGAGTCGGTGGCTCCCTCGTGCAGCTACCACTAAGCTCCGAGTAGCCTTCTTTTCTTTTTTTTTTTTTTAATTTGCCAACGTCTTAATGTATTTTACTATCATTAGCTACTTGTTCTCCTCTCACACAAAACAGGTTTAGAAAATCTATTTTACTAAGAGCTATTATATCTAATTTGTACGAATTTACTAAAGCTTGTCAGTCACACTAAAGCATTTAATCATCTGTGACATTAAAATAAAACACTTTAAAACCTTTGGCACAGAGCGCTCCCATTCAGAAAGTGCTGTAATGGCATTCACGGCGGCGGCGGCGGAGCACGGCGGCACACAAATTACCTGGAACAAAACACAGCCGTGCTCGGAAAACCTGGGCGCTGCTCCGAGCGGGGCCATCCTGGATGCTCCTCCAGAGAACTGCTGATTCCCGCTGCAGCGGGTTGGGGGGACACTGCTCCCCACGTGCAGCAGCGGCGCAGGCAAGGAGAGGCCGTGGGAAAGGCAGAACTAGGGGGGTTGTGCAATGACTGCCCCTCGTTGCCCATAGGGAAGCAAAAAAATTGCAGAGTGCTTTCTCCTTGCCTTTGCATTACTACTGAGTATGGATCTGAACACTTAAACTGGAGAAATTATGTTAAGGGGAATGTGCTTTTGCCCTCTTATCAGACAGGGCAGTTAAAAGTGGTCATTTAGTTTTGCTCTTCTCTCCCCGCCTTCCTTCAACTTCTGTATTTATTATCTAATTTATTTTCCTCTAGGAAAATAAATCAGAACTGTTACATTCCCACGGATCCAAGATCTAGACCCGAGGATCCTCAGCAGATACAACGAGGCTAAGAATTACACAGGAATTAGCAAAACTGGTGCCAAGTGTAGGTGAAACCCCGTGTGCAGCCTCAGGGCTCCCCACTGGACCATCGTGTCTGTTCATGCAGGTCACACTCTGGATTACATCAAATCCTTCTCAAAATTAAAAAAGAACAAATAAAAGTTATACAAGAGTACATCACTACAATTCCATAGGCATAAAAAATGCACGGTCCTAAACATAACTAAAGGTTTGCATAGCTGGCTGTAAAACACTCACTTCTCCATACAGACATCAGAAACAATGTTGTTATGGCTAAGTAGCACCCTAATTTTCTTCCTTCATGGGCACCATTTCCATTACTGCTGCTGGGAAGTCTGTTCAGGTATTAAGGAGGAAATAACGTCCTTAATTTTCAGATCACAAGCCTGTCTTCAGTAAACTACAGTCTCTCCTTCACTTAATTCAATTTGTCTCTCTGAGAATGTCCCTAGAAAAACATGTCACTTTGTAAAAGGCACCTCTACGTGACAGCGCCAGAAACGCTTCCCGCTTTCTAAACATTAAAAACATGCAAGCTAAAAAGATACAAAAAATATCCAAGAAAGGAAGCATGGAAGAGGGAAGAGAGCAGCTTGCCACTGCTGCCGCCCAGCACAATAGGTGTTGGTACTTTACTCCAGTCCAAAAACCAAAAGCACGAATCCTTGGAAAAAGCAGAAGGCCCACCCAGCTCTGTGAAACAGGGAGAAGCTGCTTCTGGCTTTGGAAACGCCTAGGAAAGCTCGTGAAAGTGGGGGAGCACCCTAAGGAGACGCCTCCGTGGACACGTGCTGTGAGCATCCTCGTCGCCGGTCCCCACCTCCGGTAGAGATGGGAATTTGCTGCCTCTCCCACATGTGAGCTGGGGAGATGCTGAAGCGCACGGGAACCAACCTGGGGTCCCGGCGCTCTGTCAACTGCCCTGGAAAACTCCTGACATTTTCCTCCTTTACAGCCAGAAAGCAATATCGAACATCACTTGTATTCCTAAAAGCGCTTCCTGTGGAACAAGTTTACGACCCTCACTTTTTCCTTTCCATTCCTGCGGTTTGTCTCCATCACAGGATGGGCGGATGCGCGTGCGGCTCCGCGCGGGAATGGGCAGCCTCGTGCTGAGGGGGACAGACCCCTCCTCGGGTGACCTTGTGTGTCCCAAGTCTGCGCTCTGCCCCACCGCCTGCTTTACCAGGCTTCTCCCTGGGGACCAACTCTGTTTTAATCTGACAAACAACCCCGCGAGCTTGCCAAGAATTAATTAGGTGGCACGGAAATAAAGCTCCCCTCTCCATGCACAGCACCCTGCGCCCGCCGGGTTGCGCCTGTTTTTACTGCAGCTCAGGGAACCTGCAGCAATCTGCACACGGACGTTGCTTCCTAAAACAGCGTTCGGTCTCCTCACTTTGGCAACGCAGAGCTCACAGCAGAAAGAGAACGATGCAGGAATTAAGTCACCTCTTTTTTAAGGGGACAACAGTCTCCACAGTAATCTGTGCCTTGCAAATTTACGACAGATAGAAAGGAATTAATATTGTACAGTTTTTGCTAATGTTTCTGTTATAAATTGCTGGTTACCAAGTGAAAAAACAGGAACAATGATACCCCAGATGCTATTAAAAGCCACTTACAGTAGCAAGATGTCAACAATTTCTATCCAGAGGATTCTGCTATAGCGGATGGGATTACAACACAAAATAAAATCTCCAGTATAATTCTCCAGTCCTTTATTCATCAATCCTTTCAGGATTAAGAAGGTTTTAAGTCACAGTAATTGGGAAGGGGGATCCAAACCTGTGGGTCCTCTCGGCGCTGGGTAAACCCCAGCGCACTCCATAGGTAAACAGAGAACCGTAATTAACAGGTCAAGCAAGTAATCTGGGGGATTTTCTAACACCTGTTTCCACAGGCTCCGAGGGAATATTAATAACAATATTTGGCACAGCACCTATATTGACTATAGGCAAAGCATGGTACACTGGGAAAAGTAATTTTTTGGTTTTCCCTAGGCATGGACATGCCCGTTCATTCCGAGCTGCGGGATTTGGTTTCCTTGCAGAGCGCCACAGCCCTCCCGCACCAGGACGCATCCAGCTCAGATCCAGCAGCGCCCGGCGGCGCGCGGACTCGTCTGGAAACGGAGCCCGACACTTGCACTGCAGCCCCCGCGGCCCGCCAGGGTCTCCGCATCTGCAGGGCATCTTGCAGGACGCCTCGATGGGACACAGAGTCACCGAAGGAGCCTGGCATCAACGTGGAGACAGCAGCTATTCGCACACAGTACAGTACCTTAGCTGACTGAACCTTGCTCTGTTCTGGAGAAAATTGGCTTGTTTTAAAAACACAAATAATTCTATTGAGAGTCTACATTTTTTTAAAAAATCTATTTATATTTGGTCTGTATAATTTCTATCCAAATCCATGCCTATATAGATACTGATGTATGTAAATAATGCTGTTAAAATCAGAAAAATATACGCACGTCTACCTGTACAAACGCAACTGCCAAATCAAGCTTTCAGCCAGTCACCACACAAAATAAAGACACATGAAATTAAATTCATTGTGTTCAATCAGTAAAAAGTGAGCTCAAATTAATTATGTAACTTTAAGAAACACATTTAGGCATACGGTTTGTTCAGGGAGGTACATTTTGTGCACTGTCTGAATCTAGCTGGGAGAACACATAAAACATTCATTTCATTTTCTAGTATGTGCTCATTTAGTACAATACACTCAGCCATAATGATGTAGCTAACAATTTTATGGTCTTGTATGATTCATGCTGCAAAGGATACCATGCCACACTGAAACCTTTTTATTATCAATCACCGGGAAACACAACCTTGAAGACTGGCATTAATTAAGAGGGTAAGAATTTACAAATGCTCCTGCTTCATTCTCTAAATGTAAATATTCATGGAGGTATCTATGGATCACTTCTTCAAGCAAAAATTTATCTTGGAAAAGGAGAAGTTGTAAAGGAAATGGTAACGTAATTATGAAAGACGACGATGCTGCTTTGAACTAGGTACTTTCTCATCTTCCCTCGCCCTTTCCTTGAAAAAAACAGAACATTACAATAAGAAAGGTGACCACAAGTTTTGATTCCTTTCTTTTAAAAATCTATTTTAGAAATTAAAAAAAAAAATCTACTCACTTCTCTCTATTCCTTGAAAATACTGTTCATATGGGTTTTTCATGTTCTGTGTCTCCATAAGGACTTGTATATTCTACCATATACCATTATCTCGTGTTCACCCAACACTGCTGTCACTTCTCCTCTCCCTACATCTTCCTGAACAATTGTTACGATTTTTTAAGGCAAAGTCCCCAAACTACCTGAGTCACAGCTCAGGTAGTCACCTTTAATTTGCATTTATATTCACAACACTCCTTGTCAGAATAGTCGTAGCAAATACAGGCACATTAAGCACAGGTTAAATGGACATGTACTGTACACCTGAACGTGTTACCTCCTTGAAAAGCCATTACTTGGCACATTTTTTATTATTATAAAGCACACAACTAAAAACAAACCACGTAAAAATGACATATATAGCAATAATAAATACCTACAAATGGGATAGATAATATTTTAAAATAGTTTAAGTACTGCAAATAGCACGAAGGGCAGCAGTAACTGCTGACTTGGGTGATGAACCCGGAGCTCCTCAGTCCCGCGGAGCCTGCACCTCATTAGACCAAGGGAAGACAAACACTTCTCTAAACAGAGATCTGAAGCAGCACTGAAACCTTGACGCTTTTCCTCGCTGAATACGGAAGAAAACTAGGTTTTAACTACAGCAAAGCGCTATTTTCTAGGTCATGAAGAGGCAGATGTCTTTCATTCACCATTTCCATAAGTAAATAAAAGCTGCTGTTGGTGATGAGCACTCAGGCAGAGTGGCTTAGCGCAACGCCTCCCCGGCCGGCCCGAGGTGAGTGCTTCACCCGCACTTGCCCACACCCGATTCTTCATGTTTAAAATCTGTCAACTAACAGCTGCCAAAGAACATTGATTAAAATCTAACCAAATTGACTTCTTAGTTCCCTTTGATTTCTTTCTCTTGTAATGCTGTTGACAAGATTAATAAAGGATACAAAAATATCTTTTGCTCTCTTCAAATCCCTTGTTGATCTATTTTGTCTTTATTATCTTGTTCTGACAAACATTCCCCAACTTCTGGAATTCATCAACCTAAAACATCATTTACCATTTTCTATTCTCAGACCAGTTCTTATTAGCCTGATACATCCAGTGAAAAATGCCTGTGAATATACAGTGCATGATTAAATACAAGTATGTTCTGGCCTTTCATGTATGACTTCTGCTTGGGAGAAAAATTGCCATGCTGCTGGACAGCACATTTGAATTTTCTCTCCCCTATCACAATTATTTATTATTTCTATTAGCTAATGTTGTTTTACTCCTAATTATGGGCAATTAGATGATGAGTTGTCAGTACACTCCATTCACTTATAAGCTTCTACATTTAATTAACTCAAGATGGTTTTGAACATTTAAATGTCAAAACAACATTTAGAAAACAGAACATTAACATGTTGCTCATCGAACTGTACGTTATAGAAAGTGACTTACAGAACCAAAGGTTTCTGTGCAATGACAGCTCTCAAATTCCACTCACACGGGGTCCAAATTCGCTGTACATTTTGACAGCTTTAATACAACGGCCTTGGGTTTGGCAGGTCACCTGTTATAGAGCTCAGGGCCGACCTGATCATATCATCTACTGCAGGGTCTGGCAGATGAGCGAAGAACATTTCAACATTGTCACCTAAACCAGCATCTATGAAATTATCTTCAACCTCTACTCATTTTAAATGACCCAGCAGGGGGAAGGTTTCAGCAGAAAACGCAAAGGAAAGATGGAATCAAAACCATCACCACCCAGTCATCCTCTAGATGGAGGAACGTTGCCCGTGGTGAGGCCTGCACAGCCGTGAACACATCGTGGCACGACCTGATCAACGCCAACGCCGCCGCACGTGTTTCCGTCTACAAGAGTGTGCTCCATGCTCCGAGCCGCCAGGGAAGAGGCTGATGGGGGGTTTGGAGCAATAGAGACCCTGCCCACTCACAGTTCAGTATCTTTTTACTGCACACATATTGCATTTCTGGGAGAGCACACCACAGTTTTACCTTCAAAGGCTGTTCATCAGGCATGGGGAGAGGGAAGTTCCTTCTCATCAGAACCTTTGCCAATTTTCTTAGCATTGCAGGTCTCTTACAAGAACAGAGTAGCAGTCAAAGTAGCATCAAAAGCAGTATTTCAACCCTAAATAGAGACTTTCTTCAAAAGCTTCCTGATCATATTTTCCTCAAAAGAGGAGGACACACTGGAGAATGTTATTAATAAGATGCTTCAAAATATTTGACATTCACACTAACGTTCATTTTTCAATTTGCATTTATGTTTCTAAATTCACTTGACCACCTTGCATCGTTTGTTCTCTGAAGACAATCTTAAAAGATGCAGCAATTGATGACCACGCTCGTATGTGTTCATGGCAGGACCTTAGTCTTTCTCCCTGACAGTGCACAGGCCTTCGGCACAGCAGAAGGAGATGTTACAGATGCCAACACAGTCATGGAAGGAAAAATCTCAACCACTGACCAAAGATGGCTCATTAGGAATAGGAAAATAGAGATTTGGTCTTAGGTGCCCTTAGGGTCCTCGTGGCGAGGAAGAGAGAAAGGCCAGGAAGAGGTCACACTCTACCATGGTTTTCACATTATACCTGAGAGCTCCTCTCCCTGCCCTGAGAGATGTTCTCTAGTGTCAGAGCGTTTGTTACTGGGAAGGCCTTTCTAGGATCAAATCCAACCTACAGCTCTAATCTGCTCATTTGGTTAAAGTTCTCACAAGGTCCATGGTCACCTGAATGCAACTTGCAATACTAAACCAAGCCACAAAACCAAAACCAAGTCACCAAGCATGTTTCTAGCACTAAGTCATTTAAGTCACTTCATACGTATTTCAAGCTCCTTGGCATTTGTTCTTCCACATTTCTGAAATCCATCCTTCTTTTCAGTCTGACAAGCTGTCATTGTTTCTAGTAGCACATTTTTGTTTCAGTGTTTGGAGCCTTTTTGTTGCCTTTCCTATCAGAAGAGCTGTTTTCTAGTGCACACATCCCTCGTGCCTGAGCGAGAGGATGCTGCCTGCTTGCTTGAGTACCAAAGCTAGAGCTTCCACGTCAGCACGAACACCAAGGAAGAAACATTACTGAGAATTTGAGGTGCCTCGTATGCCAAGTGGACAAAATAACTTTAAGGTCTAGACAATAAACACAATTTCCTCTGTAGTACAGTAGGCATTATTCAGCATCAGCACGGTTTGGTTGTGGCTGAGCTGTGTTTTGGTACCAAGCATCAACAACATGGCAAAAGGTTTGAGCCTTTCTCTTCTCCTTGTACAAATGGGACCATCGCAGTGAGCGCTACCACATGCCCTGGTACACGGTGAGTCATGGTGGTTTGGGTAGCACGATGCCCAGATGAGGCACAGAGAGACATCACCTCCCGGCTGAAGTTCCTTGGGTTCCTCTGCTCCCACCCCAATGCCTTGCAAGATGCTCCAAAGGAAAAGTAGCATGAAAAAATTACAAAAAAAAAAAAAAGGAAAAAGATTATCCCTCCAAAGTGATTAATCGGGTCTGAAGTATATTTTTACTTGGAGGTTTTAAAATAAACTTGCCCATCAAGATCTCAATGGTTTATGTGTCTCAAAAATAGTGGAAGATCTCCATGTAGGCTGTAGGAGGTTAAAGAAAGGCAGCACTCAGCATAACATTTGGGAGCAGATCTGCTGTGCAAGGGCAAAAGGTGAAGGAGCAAAGTAATCATGATCAACAACCTCTCCTGCTCTTATTTATGAGAATTCTAATTCATTTTTTTCCTGTATACTACAGACCTTTTCTATTACAAACCAGAGAACTAACTTCACTTTACAAAAAACTGTAATCTAAGCTAGAACATGAGGCCCTACTTCTGCATTTTCCAAAACCAGCAAAATCTTCACATATTATTTTCAGCTCCCCAAAGTTTCCAGAATACAGCAGGGCACAGAGCAATTTGCAGTTACAAGGTTTGTGGCTATGCACCTTCCTTTCCTCATAACATCTTTGTTCCTCGTTCTCTTGCGCAAAACTAGCATTTTTCAAATGAGCAGCCTGAGAAAGCTGAAGTGCATGGCCTGCAGGATATATGTGAATTTGCACCCACACAAATGTGCTTAAACAGAGGAAGTCTTGGGCAACTCAGTATTGGGGGTGCACTCTTTGAAGCTCCGTGCTATAGTTAGAGATGTCAGAACCTGAACCATCAGTAAGACTGAAATGAATTTAAACTAAATACAGAAAATCTCAGAGGCTGGTATGTGTCTTGGAGAGCCTCAAACAGCCAATGAATTTCAGCTTGCAGAGTCACTAGGCCATAATTGCATGGTTAGGAACTTTTACTAGCGGATTGCTCCCTTCCAACCTGCCCATTTTTAAAATCATCACAGGCCTGTTTCCGCCCCCGCCAAAGCCAGTGGCTGCGATCCAGCTGCCTGTTCCCGGCATGCGGAGCAGCGGTGGATCCCACTGCGCACTCTGCAAGCAGAGCAAAGGGTTGTAACAAAGGGGTTTTACTGCTCCCATTGAAAAGTCTATACCTAAAATAGCCTTTGTTTCCATCAAGGGTGCCTAATATATTTCCTTAGGTGGATTATCTGGGAATTCTGCATGGAGAATTTTAAAGCATAAAAATCCACCTACATCCGAGATGGTGGCAATGATGCAGGTTTGATAGAATCAGGATAATGCTGAAAATCCAACTCAGTACTGAGATTCGTATTTGTACTGCATTGACTCTATTTCTCTAACACCAATACAACCAACTGAAATAACCCTCTGGGCAGCCACCAAATCCCCTCCAACAAAGGGAAAGGGAGTCCTGACCTTGTCTGAAGTATTTTGAGTCTTCGAAACATAAGGGCATCCCTAAACAGCACCCAGCGACTCGCGCTTTCAGCGGGCACCCTACCCCGCTGGGGCAGGTACAGACGGTGTCAAAGTTTTGGCTACAACTTCTCTGCAATAACGATGCAACTCGTAACTACTCTGGACACAATTCTCGGTGCTAGCACCAACACTGGTGCCTTGCAAAGGCTCTTCTGCATGCTCACCCTTTGCATTCCTACTGCAATGAGAAACTGACGGTGAGAAAGTGTCACCTACGGCGACTTGAGCACAACCATCACAGCAAGCCCCTGCGCAAGCCCTAGCCACAAAAGGGCTTCTTGAGGAAGGACTAGATCTATGCACCTTCCATCACAACTAAGTTCTCCCATTAAGCTAAGAAACTTTTTTTTTTTTTTTTTTTTAATACTAGTAGGGCACTTTTTACTCCCAATATCAGCAAAATGAATATTTCTACGGAGCAGAATACTTCACCAGAAGACTAGACTGTAAAAATGACAAACCAGGAGTGACCGAGAAGCATGTTAGTCTTCCAGAAAATGGTGCTGCGTTTCCAAAACCGAATTCCAAGCCCATACCTACCATTTGGTCCCCGCAATCAAACACAGGTGCAGCAATCAGTGGCGGATCCCCGCAGATGTGCGACTATCAGCGCACAAACCCGGAGCGCATGTCGGGCGCGCGGACACCACGTCCTCACTTCAAAGGGTTTCGTACTGTACTTTGGCAGGCAAAAACATACATGTGTTTAAGAGGCTCTGCAGCGCAAGGAACCATCATACGCTCACTAATCAAAATCCAACCGAGGTTTTCTTTGAAAATTTGGCCCCAAATGTTAAGCAGTGCCTGGGGGCTGATTAAAATTGACCTCTCCGGGGCAT
Source organism: Crypturellus tataupa (assembly GCA_034781795.1). Taxonomy (NCBI): domain Eukaryota; kingdom Metazoa; phylum Chordata; class Aves; order Tinamiformes; family Tinamidae; genus Crypturellus; species Crypturellus tataupa. The sequence goes on from JAWLRI010000685.1 coordinate 1,838,866, forward strand.
AGATCACGCAACACTAAGAAAACAAGCTTAAGAAACAGAAGCAAAGACTGCTGTTCTCTGCAACTTTATTGGTATGAAAACTCTTAAGACGCCAAACAAGGGGTGTGCTGGGGGGAGACGTTAATATCTGAAGAGAGAGATCAAAAGCAGTTAACGTTCCTGGCACTGCACTGTGGCATGTGTATCTTTATACTCTTAAACTTACAGTAAAAAAAAAAAGAAAAAGAAAAGAAAAAAGGAAAAAGAAACATTTCTTTGTTAAATCAAATATTGCCACATGTTACTGATTTTATGTTTGCTGTCCTAAGATCCAACTTAATTTAGTCTGCAGTGAACATTTCTGATCTGAACATTTAATGTGGCAATGTTTTGCTCCGCCAGGAATATTATCTGAATGTTAAACATGAACTCAATTTATTCATCAGAACATGGCAAGCGCGATACTAAAGGTCATTTTGTTTATATTGCCCTCTAACTCCATAACTTACGGCCTGTTTCTTTCATCTTCAAAACTCAGAGCACTCAACAATATTGGATGTTACAGTGTGGGGAAGGGAAACGGATCTTTTTTTTTTCCCCTTTTTTGATCAATTTTACTTGGAACCGGAGGGAGAAACAACCTTGCTTAGCAGCAAGGACTAACCCAGCAAACATGCTGCACATCTGCTACGTTATGAACTGGTAACACGTATTTGAGGCAAGCTTGCCATAGCAGGAAGGATGTGCAAGAAGCTACGTGAATTTCCTTCGTATCCACAATTCAATTATAATTACAGATGCTTTAAAGTAGATGCTGATCTTGGTCACATGCATATAAAACTGCAAGCACATTAGCACTGTTTACACAAAGCATGGACACGAGGTCTTCACAGAAGCTGAGAGCCAAACTCTGATGTTAAGCACCATAGAAAAGCTCTAGTGGTGTCGTGTAACACATGAGTGTTTCTTTCCTGTTAGACCCCCTTCCTATGGCAGAGAGATTAGCTTAGCAACTCGTTACTCTTCCATCAAAAGCACGATGTTCTGGTCACTCAAAATACTCATCTTTATGACCACCCATTCCTAAAGGCAGCCTGAAGTAAAAAGAATAAATCAACAGAAAATAGGTGAGCAGAGAGATGAAAGAAACGTTAACAGAACATCTATTCTAAATGAAGCAGAGCCGTTCTCTTTCTAGAGTGACAGAGCAGCAGATGACTCGGTGCTACTTTATCACTCAATTTGTTCAGACATGAAATTTTTCTATTTATTGAATCGCTAGCACCTTCACATACTTGGATATTGAATATAGCAAGAGAACATCCATCTGCTAATGCACTATCAGTAACACCTGGCGTGCTGGCTTTGCAAACCCAGTCCACAGAAACATTCGATATGTTACTGACGCTTGCCATCAAAACACAGGATAAACAGGAGATCCAAGAGACACACTCGCTTCCAGCTCCACCAGAAGGAGCATCTTCACAGAAAACCCAAAGCAAAACCAACCCGTTGCCCAAGGGAAGCACCTCCAAAGGGCAGGATGAGCAGCAAGATGCCGACCACCAGCAGGCCAAGAGGTACAACGTGAGGAAACTGGAGGCCCGAACTCCCAGCTATGGAGGGGCTGCTCCATAAAGGCTCATCCACGAGGGTGCGATTTCCTAGAGCTCGTAGCAACGGACACGTTCGCGCTAGAACCCCAGCCCATCACAAGTGCAGCGCGTCGGAGTGACTCCGCTTTCAGTGAAGGCAACTGTAACATCAGCTCCGATTCCAGCAGTGCCAGAATCGAGCCCAGCGCCCCCAAAGCGCACACCTTTAATGACAACTTAGAGCACTCAGGTTGTATTTTAAGCATGGGTATTAGCAGATCCCATAGCTATATTTCTTTTCTATCATGTATATTTTATGTAAGTAGTTAGTGACCTCAGCAGTTAGTTCTATTCACTCCAAGGCTTACGTTTTTAAATTGTACACATACAGCCTCCCTAAGCCTAATAATTTCAAAGGTGATTTTTTATACGCGACAGACAGACACAAGCATGTTAATTGACAGAGTACCTCAGTTACCTCCATAGCACATTCTTATGTCTTATATACAGGTAAGCTTCAAGAGTGCATTTCTTAATCTAATGAAATATTTATCAAATCTGAGATCTAAAGTGTACATATTCAATTTTTTATGCACACCTTTACATGATTCATGAAATTCACCCATAATGTGAGTTCTTTTCATTAAATTTTGTTTTTATGTATCATTGTTCCATCTCCCTTTTTTTTTTTTTTTTTTTTACAACCATATTTATATTGAAGTGACAAATATCATTCAGGTGCCTTGAACAAAGTAGCTCTTACCTTTTCATGGAGATCACGGACATCTGGCAGCAGGTTTCTCTGTAAACAAACAAACAAAAAAATAAACCTAGCATAATGCTAAATTTGTGATGAAATGCAGTGTGTTACATTATACAAGTTAGTTTATTTATGAATAATTTCTTTGTGAAAATGCTTGAAAATGGCCAGGCCCACATGCAACACCAGGCATTAAAAGAATCTTCTTAGTAGGAATGTTCCCTTCTCCTTATCCCAGAACAGATACGGAAGTTTCTTGGTCAGATTTGAGGTGTCACACATCTTGAAGGTCAGCTGCATCTGCAGTCAGAAGGATATGCTTTATAAAACAAAAAATAGGTTAATATTGCAGCTCTTGTTTATGTGAACTGTCTGGGAGATCTAGAGGCTCATATGTCTGTCCTCAGCCCTTCTGGTTCCTTTTATTTATTTATTTTCCTCCCCTCTGCAGGGGACAGTCTGATTGCCCGTGTCAAACAGGTCTCGAGGCTCTCGGCGCGAGGCCCTGGCGCGCTGCGTATCGCAGCCTCGAAACACACGGAGCAGGGAGGAGTCTGCAAGGTCATTTGTCAAATAGGCTGCATGGCACACGTGAGTGCTGCTATCACATTACAGCGTCACAAAACAAGAGGGAAAATGCTTTACATTTCTAAACTGTTCACGGCACCAGACTGCACTACTTAATGCTAACCACCCGCTGTATTTATTTTTGGTTAAAAGAAAGAATACTTTTAAGCACTAACCCTTGCTACTGACCCTTTACATGGACAAATTCCTCAATTAATATTTGAATCCCTTTTCCTTTCCCTGAATTTCAGGAGGAGAAAAAGAAAACCCAAACACAATTACTCCTTCCTTCCTAGTTAAGGTCAAAATTTGCCCAAATGCAAGTTGTAGGCAGAAGACAAAGTCTGTTTTTCTGGTACAAACGGGTCTGGAAAATCTCTCTCTGTCTCAGGTTTTCTATGTCTTCCTTCCCAACTCTGGCAACTCTGATAAGGACCTGGTTTGCCTTTCACTTGCAGACTCTGTGGCCCAGCCTAACTGCTCTAGTCACTTGACTGCTAGTGTGCGCCTCGCTGCTGCTCACCTGCTTGGCACAAACTGATTTTACTTCATTTGAAAAGGTGCCAGTAGGGGCTCTATTTACAGTCATTCATAACAAGAAGCTTTTCAGCATTTTTGCAACAAAAAGGTAAAATAATAATAATAATAATAAAAGATAACTACTGTCTGGAACCACTGTAAACATCCAGGTCAACTACGAAAGAAAGGGTGTAGGAAGGGTGAAATCACATTCCTCTGGAGTGCTGGTGTCTGTCATACTGAGCAATTTGTTCTTCTGTGAGAAAGGGCTCCACAACAGCAGATACAACCCGGCACACCACTAAATTTTTGGAGACATGGTCCAATACCACCTTCAGTTGCCTCGTCAAGTTAACTACAATTCCTATGCATGCTTCTTACAAAAAGAATAAATCCAATTACTTGATTGTTCAAGGGGTTTCACTTCTCCACTTGGTCAGAATTTTACAAACTTGAACAAAATTCTCTCATTACCTCTAACAGCTGGTCCTAAATTCGCTGGCAAGAGGAGGAACAAAAAGTACTCTTCAGTCATCAAGATATTCCTGAACCTGTACACAGTTACCAGAAGAAAACTGCCCAAATCTTTCAAAAAGGAAAGAAAAAAGAATGTTCTTCCAATTCAACATGCATGTACATAGCTCAAACTCCCAGAAACTCATCAAAGAAAACGGATGCCAATGCCCTGCTGTGCCTCTCAGCAGGGAGACCAAGGGTAGGAAGAGGAGCTGATTTACCCCTCAGCCTCCAAAGAAGCTCTCCTAAGAGGTGTCCTTCATCTGGGCATTTGGCTTTATCAACGCGGTACCTAAGCCACGTTTTCAGACTCATTTGGAAAAATGAGCAAGTGCAACAAGAGAGATGCTGCCACTCTTGCTAGTTCAAAGCAAAAAAGCACTTAAACAATTCATCGTTCATAACAAGGCAGATCACAAAGAATAAAAGAAAATAAATGTTACATAAATCATGTAATCTCTTTCCCAATGCAGTTCATTAAGAGCTTCAAAAATAAATCAAAATAGCTTTGTTGAAAAAAAGAAGAATGAGATAATTAGATTTGTAGAGCCAACAGTGCCTTGGTGTGCCAGCGCTGCAAGGAAAGCAAACCAGCAGCAGCTTCTAAAAGCATCACTAGGAAGAATCCTTCCCCTCTGAAAAACAGCTCAGCGAACAAGCAGCCCATCCAGAAGAGTCACAACTATTGCTTCACGCTGCCTTTTCTCTTTTTTAATTTTAAAATCAAGGGCATGGTACATTGAGCTAAGCATCCAGGGTAACTAAATGGCGGAGCTGAGTGTTCTACGTGGCTTGGGAATGCAGAAGACTTTCACAGGTTTCAGCTTCCACTCATCCGAGAAAAGGAAACACAAGGGGAATCAAACCTGGTGGGACTCAAGACTTCCTCCCAGCGCTGGAGATTAAGGAATTGCCCGTTCCTTTTTTTTTTTTTTTTTTCTTTCTTCTTCTTTCTCTTCTTAACAAGATCTTAGAGCCCTAGCAGGTTCTTACCAGTCCGTAACAGCAGTGAGGAGCAGAAGTTCTGAGATGCTTCAAAGGGCACTTACTACATAACAAGTTGTTACATCCTGTACGCTCTATGGTACCTATATGCCTTAGCACCAGAAACCCCTAACAACAAAAGGAATGGAACCATAAGCAAGAGGAGCTTCCCTGCTCCAAGCCAAATATTTAAACTTTTCCTGAACTGAAATCCCTCAAAAAGCTACTGGGCTAAATGCTAGCCTCAGTTAGGACTTTGTCCTCCTAGAATGTATGAAACCTGCAGGAAGGACCCAGGAATTCAGTAATTTCTCACATTATACACAGAATTCCCAGGGTCAAAATGCAGCGCATGGGCTATGCTCCAGTGCTGCACTAAATTTATAAGTTTGCTTTGCAAAGTTAGGAAAACTCCAACCCTAAATAAACTAGTAAGAGCTGCTAGAGATGTGAACGTCACCCAGACTCACAAAATGCTACAAAATGGTAAGGAAATAAACAGCATGCAATGAGAGGAGGAACGCCAAGGCCGAGAGCTGAACGAGTTCACTTGGCCAGCCAGAAAACAGAGAGAAAAGGTTATTCAGAGATGAGAGCAGGAATCATGAGTTTTCCTCAGAAAAGGAGACTCTTTCCCAGAGCCGCACAACTTTTCTTTGGGAATAAAGTAGCAGATAGGCAAAAGAAAATGAAATGTGTTAATTATCACGCAGAAGAACACTAAACACACTCCAGCAAATTCAAGATATGAAGCCTTTCATTTTCAGTTCAGAAAATGGAATTTCAGTTATTTCAGAAATAATATCATGTAATTCAGCTGACCAACCCTTTACGAGCAAAACGTCCCACTGAAGGATATAAAGACGTTCATTAATACCCACAGGCTGAGCTTCCATTGTTATGTTGCAAATACTTACAAAAGCTGCATGAAAGCAGCAAACTGCTAAATACATTATATATATCACATGCAAGACAAACTGTCCATCACTAAGCTCTACATTTAGCAGTGGAACCTATTGCTTTTACCCTGTTTTGTCCTTTTCTCTTACACATCTCAAAACACTTCACACACGAAGCGCCTCGCAACACTTCTGCACATTTGTTAGTTTTAGAGACCGAAGCAGAGAGAGGTTTCAGAATTTCCTCAAACAAAACACAACAGCGGAGCCAGGGACACACTAAACTCTCTCAATTTTCAGGGCTGGATTAATTCCAGACTTTATTCTTTCACTCTGTGCGGAAGATGGATGTTAAAAAAAATAATTTACACTGCTTTTGGTTTATTTTTCAGATTTCAGCGGAATGGCCTTTTTTATTTGGTAAGCAAAACGAACACAATGTAACCCTTGAAATAAATCTTAAAAGGCAGCCGTTGAAATTGTGCTTGGAATAAAGACCCCTAACCTGTTATTTGCACAGGCAACGAGTGCGAGTTTCAAAAGAGCGAGTTTCAGCACAACAAACGGCACGGACTCGTCCAGCCCCTTCTGCCCCGTGAGAGATGAGGGTCTGAGCAGCTGATCTAGGCCACGTGGGACGGGCAGGACACACGGGGATGGGGCAGGACACGGGGGGACGGGGCAGGACACGCGGGTACCAAGCTGCAGCCTGGGCCGCTGCCCCCTTTCCAAAGGCTGTTTGTGGTTAAAGGAGATGCAAAACCAGGGTGACAGGCGAGAGGAGGCCCAAATTCAGGAAGACAGAACTACTGAGTCAGGACGAGAAAGCTTTTGGAATGGCTTCTAATTCTGATCTTTCTCCTCAATAACTTTGCCAAGCAATAGTAAAGAAAAAACAAACCGCAGGCCGGTTTCTGGGTAACTAAAGTGGTTGTATCCCAGGCATAAAGTACTAAACAAAACTATCTTTTAATAAAAAACTTGCCTTCAAACATAAAATTGATACTTTTTCTGGTTTATGCATAATTTGGCTTGATTACTATAATTGTCAGAAAAATGCTGAAATACAACTCTCCTCTTCTTTAAACAAAGCTGATCTTACATGCTTGGGGTCCACCCACAGGCTCCCTAGCACGCAGGGAGTAACGCGGCGGGTAAAGGCTTTGGGCTTCTACCTCATGCCCTAATTGCCGAGATATCTTCTTTGTCTCTTTCGCTGGTACTTTCTCTGATGCAAAAAGCGAGTCCCAGTGCTGCCCTGCGGTGCTTTTCCCTCCCCTGTGTCCCTGAGGATGAACCGCCCCGTCTGCATGGAGCACAGCCCGTCGCATCCTCCCTCGGCCCCGCAGCACCCAGGGAGGTGCCGGCACCTTCCTTGCTGAAGCCACGGGACGCCTGGGAAAACATAAACTGGCTCTTACGGGATTTTTACCTATCCAGGCCGGAATTTACTTCATGTGGACACAAATCCTGGACAGCCACACCTCAGAAAGAGGAAACACAGAAGTTGGAAATGGGACAAAACAAGGAAAAAGCAAAGAAGAGGGATGAAAAGATAGAGAAAAGCTGAGCTCCCAACTCGAATCAGAGAGCGCAAAAATGCACTTGACAGCATTCAGCTGAAGCAGCACTAGGAAAAACACACTGAAAACCGGCATGGCCTTGGCCTCCGCGTCCTCGTGGTCCTCTGAGCCACCGCGTGGGGCAGGGAGATGTTCCCACGAGAGCACAGCTACACAGAGCTGCTGCAAACAGAGAATATACACAATTACTCTGAAACTCTGGTGTTACCGATAGTCCTTCACAACACGATAAAAATCCTCTGAGCCGCTGTGTATAAAGACTGGCCTATATTTAAACACAGAGGTCTATTTAAATACCCAGGTCCAATCTGGAGTCTTGCATCAGATGTTTGGCACTTGTTCTTACATTCCCTCCAGCATCTTCAGAGATATTCCTGGTTCTGCCACTCAAAGAGCAAATATATCATCTCTCTGAACTTAAACAGCAATAGAAACACCACTAAAGAGCCAGCAAACCCTTGCTCGGCAGGCCAGCGTCTAAGTGATACGCCACATTTGGCATTCCTACCATTATATATTATAACTCCTTTACTCTGAATACTATACACATACTGTAATTTATTAGGATCACTTCTAGGGAGTCATTTGTTCTAATTTACTTGAGATATATAATACCTATTAGTTACAGATCACATTTTTCTTTCTCTGGCCCTCCAGTGGTTCGGTTTTATGAAGCTTGAGATAAAAAAAAAAAAAAAAAGCGTCCAGTCCAGAAACCAGCAGAATTTACAACGCTTTAAGACTCCACATCCAATCTCTTTATCAGCAGTTCATATGTAACACGTAAGAGATGAACTCTACTGTAACTTTCACTCACAAGGAACACAAATATGTCATCAAAAGCAAGAAACTAGTGTGAATAAATGGTTGAGATTTTCCTTAAGTGCAATCTGGTGGAGACTTTGCTGTAAGTGGTTCTGCAGTTTGTAGCATGCACAGCTCAACTACTGGGATGATTTTCCACCTAGCACTTCTAATGATAATACAGGAGCTTGTATCATCTCTGGTCCTAGATCCAGTACTAAAGATCCTGCTTCTCGTATGCGGGGAGACAAAGCTCATCAATGAGATGCTGCCACTAGAGCTGAATTTTGTGCTTACGTAACCCTTCCTCAGTGCTGGAAATGGATGTGCACGTCAAACAGAGGCAAGTTTTAAGAGCAGACTTCCCTTTTCTCTGCGCATTAGCGAGTCTTCCGAGGTTACCTGGCTAATTGAATCCTGTCCTGGCAATTCCCCAGCCCGGGCTGCGCGGTGCCCTGCACTGCAGCCCGAGCGCAAGCGCAGCCCACGGGACGCCCGTTAACACAGAGACCCTCCCCGCCGCCGCCGGAGGAGCTCTCCAAGCGAGCCCCGTCCCCAGAACAATGTCGCTAATTCCTATTTAAGTCTGAAATATTTAAGCGCAGAGTGCTGCTCGGAGCGGGCTGCTCTCAGCAGGAGGACGGAGGAGCTGCGCTTGCGCGAGAGCCTCGCGGCAGAGCCAGGGCCGCTCTGCAAGAGCCTGCAAAAACAGCGGGTTGGCCCGGTTGCTGAGATGCTTAGGGTACCAGGTTAGTTTAGTAAGAAGTTTGGGGGAAAAATAGCCAAAAATAGCTCAGACACAGCTCCTTTTTCTGCAGACCAAGAGGATTTTTTAAGGGCTGGTGTCAGAGCAAATATGCAAGTTAGATCTATTTGGCTTTCCCAAATGTGTTGATCAACGTTAATGTCACACAGGTTTTCTTTTAAGCTTTTATTAATTGGAAGTCTCTTTTCCTTTTCTGCTTTGTTCGTCCTGCCAAACTGACGTGCCCAGACTGTACCCGTGTGATCACGGTGCTCCAGCTGCCACCAATGCCGCAAGGAAGGTGCCACCAGCGCCACAATCCAGGCGAAGCAGACGGCTAAGAGGCACCTGGCCCAACGCAGAGGAGCTTCCTACAGACACCCAAAGACACAGGTCTGCACCTGAAAGGGCACATCAAAAAACCCAGCAAGGCGGCAGGTGAATAACTAATCCCTTAACGATGACGGCTTTTGAAAATATCCTTAAAGCTGACAGTTGAGAAAACAAAAATTTTAGTTAAAAGTTTTATTAAGAAGAGGCATTCATCCTACTGGAGTTCAGCTGTTATGACAGTGCTTTGATCCTCTCTCACACAGAAAAAATGCTCTTACAGAGCTTGACCTGAGGCCCAAAGATTCCCATTTCCTTCCTCCGCCTTACGACTAAGCCTTTTATAAACTTTTATAACATACGTAAGTCACATGAAAAGACCCAGGGAAGTTGTCTACTTTCAATCTTTGCTTAATTTCATCCACTGCCATTGAACTGTCAGAGTGCTACAAGCTTTTCAAGAAAAAAAAAAAGACATGTATAGGGGCTTACAACACTATGTTAAAAGAAAATGCTTATGCACGACAAGAGCTTTGCTAACGCCTGTCTATAGCACACACAAATGTGGAGGTTTCACCTACTCTGGTTTCATTCTAAAGCTACACAGACTCAGATGGCTTAACTGGATTCCTACAATACCTTTAACCTTGCCTATCTTGCTCTCAAAGAACAAGGTCATGGGCTACCAGAGGTCTCAAGGATGTTGGTGAGGGCTCTGCTGGGTGCCCATGGTGGCACAGGCCGTCTGAGGAACCTCCAGGAGATGACGTCTATGAGACAGGAGTCTGCAGGGCAGGGGCCTCCTATCGCCATCATGAGTCCTGTTTATCCTGTTGCCGTCTACCTCAGATGTTGGCACAAACATGCACGACATGGGCACACACAATATTTTCAAGTACTCCAGTGATTCATTCACTACGTACTACTGCATATATTCTAGAACCCCAAATCCCAGCTGTATAAAATAGGTCAGCAAGATTATACATAGAGAATCAGATCCAAAGACCACAGAAGTTGCTGGAAGTTCAGGGAATTCAGCTGCACAGGTTTGTCACGCTGTACTATAGACTCATTTTCTTTATGTGAATCTTGTAGATGCTGTTGTAGCCTACCCAGAAAGAGGTATCTTCATCCCTCTTCACCTTTTCTATCCGTATTTGATGCACATATTTCAACTAACTATAGACATAAACCGTACTTTGCAAAGATGATGATCAAGGCATTTCCGCTCTGGTCTATCAAAGGAAAATGCAGATGGGTTCAACACTCAGCCTGTACAAAAACCCATTTCTAAACATTATCTCCTCAGGATGCCTGTGGGCTGCAACTCCTAGGCAACAAGAGACCAGTTCGCTGCTTAACCTTACACCAGTCACCTTCTCAGCATCCCACTGCCTTCATGTGCAATAAAAACAGTTTAGGGAAACCTACCCCTGTATGGCACGTCGGGGCTTACAAATCCAAGCCCAAACTTCCTAGTCACACGCCACACACCACTTGATTTTACCAAGACTCTTCTTTTCTGGCCCGCAAAAAGCAAGCATCCCCGTTACTGCTGCACTTCCACCCCTTGCAGAGTTTCACTAACGCAAGCAGATCTCATGCTCTTACATACACCTTGCGTCCAGCTTCAAGGTTGGCTTTTTAAGCGGTTCTACAACATTTCCTTCTTACTACTTTACACTAATGCTTTTATCATCACACGCTCATCAACAGGAAAATACTTCCTGTTCTTGAGCGTGTTAATGTACAGAAAGTACAGAATTTATAAAACTGTTTTTTTTTTTTTTTTAATTATGTACTTGGAGAACTGCTTAGGCACATGAAAATTAAATAGATCTAATGAAGTGGAATGGAGTGCTAAGTTTTAATTAAACAAATTAGAAAATTGGCAGAAAAGATATTAAGTGATCTTCTGAAATGGAAATGGCACACTTAGCTCACACTAACGTTGCAGTTGGAGGGGTAAAATACTCCCAGATGTGACTTGGTAAATCCTGCACCACAAGCTAATGCACGACCCGCAGTTTCCGTGTTTGCTCGGTGGTGGGCAGGCACCTCACCCTGTCTTTTAGCTAACGTCTCAGGAAAGATGCTTCCTAGATGCACTGTGTTCTACAAACCTTGAGTTGCCAGTGATTATTCTTACTGAGAGAATAACTTCTGAAGTAACCCCAGGATCTGAGCACCCTCTGGGCACCTGATTGCAGGATCTTGCTGCCCCAGACACCAAGAGCATCACAACCATCACATGCCGGGCCCCCGCGTGCTGAGCTCACCCCTGCTCCCTCCTCCAAGCCAAACTCCAGCACACGCTGCCCACAACACGCTGCTTGAGGTCTGACTGGGCCAGTATTTCTCCTCTGCCCCAAACAATTGCAAAACTAGTTCAGAAAAAGACAGACAGAGCTCGTCGCATAACCTAAGGCCTGAAAAGCCTTCAGAAAGACTTAAAATAAGCATTTGTCTCTCTTCATAACCATTTGCGCTGGGAAGTCACAGAAAGGTCACCTTGCAAAGGGAGAGGGTCCCCAGGCAAGGAGAAGCCTTTATTGCTTTAACCAGCCTCCCCCGGGCAAGTTCCCAGCCAGAACACAGACTCGTCAAGCCCTGTGCAATGGAAGCAGGTAAATGATCGTCTCATGTGTGCACAGATCGGCATCAACCGTTTTATTTTCCTCCATTAAAAAATCTAGCTCAGCTCCTTTAATCCAATACTTCTGGTGTGCTCAGCTGCATGGCATAGTAATTAAAAATCCTAATAATCTGAACTTGCAAAATAAGTTATTACTGAATAAGCAGAAATAAAGTTATATATTGGCCTCTTGTACCTGCAAGTAATGCTTGCACGTTCAGGCGTTGTATTTAACAGATAAAACTGACTGGAGCATGGGGAGATACGACGCAGAATATATTGTGCAGAAGGAGGAAAGATTTGTAGGGTGCAATATACAAGGCAAGCGTATCGCATTTCTAAAAGATCCCTTATTTAGTACCACCTTCTTCCTGTTAGCTGCAATCGTCTGGAGCTCCCGCATTTGATGAAGTCACCTGCAGCTGCTCTTTTTCCCTCCAGCCCCACGAGCAGAGGGAACACAGACCCCCTCTCTGCTTTCTATCATCGTCTCCGCAGAGCGCGCTCGGCCGCCGTGTTCTCTGGTTATTACAGTAGCGTTACCCACTCCGGCACAGCCTCTCCCTAGTCGTGTCACGACACAGAACTGTGAGGGCAATAACGCTCAGTGCTTTCTCCCCGTGGCTGCTGAGTCTAGCACATGCAGCACTGGTTTAGAGCAGCGCCTGCGCTGTGCACAGCCCTTCCACCCCAAAAATACACCTGCTTTCCTAAGGCAGCTTAGTGCTCTTGCTTCCGTTGAGATGCGAGCAGAACAGGTACAGAACAGTCAACATCAAGATTTTTACAGACTTAGATGGTTATAAACACCCAATTCAGCTCCCACATGGAATTAAAACCAAAAATGCCTCCCATTTTGAACACTAGCGTATGGCAAGAATCTAGGGTGTAGGAGGAACACACTCAGGGAGTATCCTTGGGCTACGCAGGGCATCCCAGACCTGCTGCTGCTCTTTGGGAATTGTAGTACCACAGGGAACAGCAGCCTTCCCTTCCCACTTGCTCCCTGTGAACACTTAAATCAGTCAGTATCCACTGAAAGGACCTCCCTGGCACAGGTAACAGTGAGAGGGATTCTGCAAGAAAAGAGGGAAAGAGAGGAGGGGAGGAGAAAGGCTGAATGCATCAAGAATTTATAGGATTAACCAAAGGAAAGATGCTAAAGCCAAAATTAGTGTGTTAGAAAAAAAGTAAGAGAAAATGCTAGAGACAAATAACACTAATATTTGGGGAGTAGCAGGGAAGACAAACAGACACAGGACAAAATCTGCCAATACTGGATTCTTTCCCTCATGAAACTGCTCAGGAAAAAAACACACACCTAAGCTGAGACCAAGACAGGAGTACCTTCACCTGCCTGTAAGGCTCCCGTGGTCCAAGGTGATCTGAATAGAAAGGAAAAGCGTGCATCAGAAACGGTGGGCATCGCCTCTTCCTACTGGCCGGCAAGTTTGGGCCCTTTCAGTCTGGGGTTTCTGCTCGGCTTCTTCCCTAGAGGAACATCAGCCACCCATCTCCTGCAGCACCGACATGAGGAGCCACCCGCTGAGCAGCCGGGCTCGAGAGGCAAAGCCCCAGGGCAGGAACAGCGCGGGGCTCCCCAAGGCAGGAACACCGAGGGGCTCGCGAGGGCATCAGCACCTCGCTGTTTCGGGAGCTCTCGGGAGATTTCCGTCTCAGAAACATCAAACAGGAACGGGGCTCCAAGGCTTGGGCAGGGCCCTCCGCGCCTGCAGAGCCTCCGTCCAGCTCCACCGCTGAAGGCGCTAACCTGAGTGGCGCTCAGGTGCGGCACACGTTTATAATCTGGTTTTATTTAAAGAGAAGAAACAGCCTACAGTGCAGCAGGCACGAGGTGATATAGATCCCGTCTGTGCTGAGCGAACTGCTGCAGCAGACATTAAAAAGGAAAGGTGAGTTTTAAGAACACGGCTTTAGAGAAAAGACTCCACCAGCTAAACCTATTTCATCCCCACTTATATCTTATTTTTAAGAACGGAAGACAGAATGAATTAAATTGAAAGCCGTGTATTAAGTCTTTAGAATTTCCACAGAAGTTTATTGAACAAAACTCCTAGGAAGCTGCTCGCTTTTTTATCCGCAGAAACCTATTTATAGGAGCTGAATTCTAATAAACACAGATTGCAGTGCAAAGAAAAAAAGGTCAGCGGTGTATGCTCAAAGCTTTATTGATGTCTTGTCAATCAATCTTTTATTTTGTTGTTTAATTTTTTTTTCTTAAGAAAAAAATGCATGTAAGCACTTTTCTCCTAATAGCGGATTTATTGAGCATTTCAACAAATCAGATCATAGATACAATAAGCAATGATGGCCGATTATCAACTTTGTGTTTTCGGGTCAGCTTGTAAATTGACCTCGTGTTGGCTTCTCTTCTTTCCGGGGAATAGCTAAGGCCTTTTCAAATATAATAATTTCCAATAAACTTGGATTTTTTTCCCCCTCCCTTCACATCTACAGCACTCTGGAAGAGCTGGCTTACCCGGGAAGAAACCAACTCTCCTGGACAAATATATGCAGTCCCATATCACATCGCCTGGTAAACTAGTTAAAATAATAAAGCTGACTGGCTCAGACCTAAAGGCTCCAAAGTTTAGTGGATGGCCTTTAAACCAGGGTGTTTTTCTCCTAAGAGCTGTTGTGAGCTCCCATCAGCTGCACCAAGCTGAGCCCCCCATGCGCGTATAATAAATTTTAGGTCCTTCCTTCTTAGCATCACTTCTCTGTATCAGCCAGCCTGACGAGCCAACACTATTTTTAAAGGACTTAGGAAGTTCTGAATAGACTCAGTGATGGCTGGCATTAAATAGTAAACATACGCCAAGAGCAGTGCATATTCCTGAGTTTCTTTTTGCTTTCTTCATACAAGATACGCCTGGCTAATGTAAGTTAATGGGAGTTGGCTGGATAATATCCTTTGAGGGGTCAAAGCAAACCCACTGCAATCTGTCCTACAAACAATTTGAGAACAGCTTTTAGCAGCCATAAATTTGTTTGCAATTTACGGATCTTATCTTACTAATAATATAATTTAGTCTAAAATTATTTCTGAGATGAATTGTTTTTACTCCATTTTTACATTCAACCATTAAAGGTGTCTGCTTAGCTGCTGAATATACGTCCAGCTGCCTGCCTGGATAGCAGATGATTATTGCTTTTTAAACAGAGTGAAGGAGAACAATAAATACTGCAAACGCACTTCTCATTCTCATTCATATTAAACTTGCACAAGATTTTGATGGATACCAGTGAAAATTCTCAACAGATAATCAAACCCTACAATGAGCAATAAGTAAAATTTGAGTCTTTTTTTACAGGCACCCCCCTCCACCACCACCACTCCAGGAATCTGGTTCGTATTATTTGGACAGTTCTGATTCTGTCTCTCATCATGGAACAAAAAGCTCTGGCTGGGAAGGGGTCCCTATGGGACAGATGTTGATGCTGTTCTTTTTTAGATAGCTCAGCTGATTTTTTTTTTTTTTTAATCCTGTTTTAACAGTATGTTCAGATTTTTTTTTTCTTTTTTTCCCCAAAAACCTGGGACCAGCACAATGCCAGCACAGCTGGGCATGGCAGGTGAATGCCTCCCCCTACCAAACACCCAGCTAATGCGTTCCCTTACAGAAGCCCTGGTCCTCCGTGCCCACCAGGCTTATACTATTTGGGAGAAAATAACACTGCTGGAAGGCAAATATATGTTTAAAATATTCATTAAGGGTTTGGAACAGTAAGGCTTTCATTTTGTTAAGCAACTCAATCAGGCAGCTATCGGCCCTGGAAAACAGCCCGCTCCTCTGGAGCTATGGGTTTCATGACAGAAAATTTAAACCCAAACTCCAATCCTGCCCTGCTCCCAGGGTGGGATAACATCTATTTTATGAACTGATTTAGAAGCCACAAGTTGTTTTCTTATTGCCAGGTCTCTGCTCCAGGATGTACATTTCTTTTTGTTTCACAAAGCATAAAATAAAAATGTCTTTATATATTTAGAAAGCGCACAGATTTAAGTTTTCCCTTTTGAGAAGTAAATCAAGAGTGATCTCGAATGAAAAGAGCTGCTCTAAGAACAACAGTGGATCCCACAGAGTCATTTATGCCGGGACCCTGACCCCACAGGAGCCAATGGCAAAAATCCAAGTGACACTGGGAGTAGGGGCCCCATTCATTTTATTATTTTTTTTGAAGCTATCATGTAGTTCAGTGGCAGAGAGCTTTTAAGAATGATCAAATCGCAGCTTTCTGTCCTGCTGCATTTAGTTTAACAGCACGTCCAAAATGTTTAAGGTTTTACTTGCCCGGGAAATTTGGGAGGAGATTTTCTCTCCTTTCCCTCGCACACAACCACACACAGAGCTAGTGGGAAGGGGCCCCTGGAGGCACCTTCTCCAAACCCTCCTGCACGGTCGCAGCCGGAGCAGCCTGTGCAGAGATCCGGGCGTCTCTGAGGACGGAGGCAGCCTGGTTGGCTGCCTCATCGCTGCTACAGGAAAAAGTCTTTTCTTCCCTACCTAAACACCCAGTATTCTTGCAGGCTTTAATAGGCTCCCAGGCAGAAGTGGTGCTGTGCAACAGAAACCGCACGGATGCAAAGAGATTCCTCACCTATGATAAAATATTTACTCGCCTCTGCCAACACAGCCATTACTATATTTATCCTGCCAGCATCCCTTTGAGGTAAGGAATACTAATACACGCGTGGAAAACAGGAGGATGCGGTGACCTACCTACCATCACATGGGAAGAACGTGGAAGAGCAGCGAAAGTCTGAGCA
>JAWLRI010000685.1:1855673-1885546 GCA_034781795.1 Crypturellus tataupa
CGTGGAAAACAGGAGGATGCGGTGACCTACCTACCATCACATGGGAAGAACGTGGAAGAGCAGCGAAAGTCTGAGCACGAGGCTAAATGTTTGATAGCAGATGTGTGGGGTATCAAGTGAAAGACTTGAATTATTAATAGGGAAAATTCAACAACACTGTGGAATTTGCAGGGCACGAGTTTCCTGGGCTCACAGTCTGCTGTCCAGGATGGCATTTCATAGAGGTGTCAGGACAGCACTGAAACAGATGAATAATAATTAACCCCAAAATAAGGCGGAAGACCTTATTTTCAGTTTCATTCTGTCCAAGAGCTACTTTTTCCTTCTTTGCTGTTAACTAGTTTAGATACTTTGCTGGTGGCTCCAAACACTGCTTCAGTGTCAGAACCCACAATCTCTCAACTTTTATTTTGCTGTGCTGAAACACGCGAAATCCCTCTGTTTCCTCCCATACAACAGGCTTGCCACAGCCTTAATAACCCTCGGGACCCTCCTCCGCATCAGTTCCAGTTTTGCCAGGCTTTCCTGTCCACAGCTGACACCACCACGCTGCACTGAGCTCGTTCCAGTTACTGCCACAGCGCCAGCACTTCCTCGGCAAATACCCCTCCTAAGGCCGCTGATGGTTGCCCTTTCCACTGCTGCACCATTCCTTAACATAATTCCCATCATCATTCACAATGCAAAGAGGTATGGAATCACTATAACCAAAATATGGTTGGCTTTCAAGGAATTCCTTCCTTGTGAGCACATTTCACAGCTCAACTGAGAAGTCTCTAGAAGCAGATGGCGATAGAAGAGGAAAGATGATAGAAAGATGATACAGAAAGGGAACACGAGGGGTGTTATGTATGAGCGGAGCAGAGAGGAGAACCCAGAAATAGAGACTTCTTGGATGCCATGGCAGGAGGATGCAGGTGTTTCCACAATCGGGGTTTCTCAAAACACATCTACCCAGAGAGGAGTTTTCCTGGCTCTCCCGACGTCCAAAACAAAGGGGCCGGAGGTAATTTTGGCTTTATTTTGTCCAGACAGCTTGGTCCAAGGAACAGCAGACACGAAGCAGAAACTTCAGTCTCGTTACTGATGGTTATTCGCACACTGAGGCTGAACAAACCATCTTCTTCACCCGAGCGTTCATAGAGCTCCACCACCCCGAGACCTTCATGCACCCCCCGCAGTTACACTAGTGCAGTAATGAGCAAAGGGGGGACACCACTTTTCTACTCTAATTGATTAAAATATCCCCAAAATCGATATAGCATGTTCCACTTTACGTAAAAAGCAGCTTTTCCTACAGCTATTTCTCTATCATGGAGTTGATAATAATCCAGAATGTGAATTCTTAGGAATGTCAATTTCTAAAAGCATTCTAAATACATACAACACTTTCCAGTGACATAAAAATTTCAGCTTAATATCATCTCATATTCTTTCCTTTAAATGTGAAATAAATGTATTCCATTTGCACAATATTAAAATACTGATATATTTTATGCTGTGTGTACAGATATTAAATATACGCCACCAAAAGCAAAATTATAGATTCAAAACATTCTTGAATGGAAATCAGAAAGCTGACAATTCATTTTGACCTTTTCATCTACGAGTTTCAGCAGTACTGGCACGTTTCTGTGAAACATTTTTATTTCAGCATAACTTTTTCTAAAGAAACTTGTATTGATTTTATTTATATATATATATAATCTCTAAGGAGCATCAATTGGCATTTTCATAGGGAAAACTTAGAAAACCTTAGTCAGTCAAAACCCCATTGATTGCATCCTCTGATGTTAAAAATTATTCCTTGCTTCCATATTCCCCAAAAAGGAAGATAACATTGAAGGCACGAACAAATACGCAGAGATTAATGGTATATCTTTTTAACCAATTTCCTTACAGCAAATATTTTCTGAGGAGTCCCCGTAGGATGAGCAGAACATCATCTCACCCCGCTTCCTTAAACAAGAACCTCAGCCGCTGATTGTGGGTCCAGGAGACACGAGGTCGTGTCAGCGACAGTAATTCCTCATGACTTCCCTTCCCACAGTGTTACCAGGGCCCAGGGAACCACGAAGCGATTCATACTGATGCCGAGCCCAGCACCAGCCTCCCGTGACAGCGCGCCGTCATGATAGGCAGTAGTCACTAGCAGGGCTCCTTTTGGCCCAGGGGCAGTGCCAGCGGCGGGCAGGCAGCATGGGACGGGTTGCTGGGGATGCGGGAATGCGCTTGTGCCGGGCGCCCAGCAGCCTCCTGCACCGCGACACCGGTGCACAGAGCCGCGAGGAGGGTCTCCCTACGCACCCACCAGCTGCGGACTGGCTGCAGTCCTAAGGGACTCCCCAACCTCAGAGATTACTTTTACACCCTATAATCTTCCTATATACACCTGTGTCTGGCTGGATGTAGCCTCTAGGCTTTCTGCAACTTCCTACTGCTCTCCCTGAAAAAATACTAAATCACAGCCCATGATGGATTAAAAAAAAAAAAAAAATCAAATAAAGAGGTGTAATTATTTAATTTTAGCATTTTTTTTCTTTTCTTCAAGAACTTATTTTTAAGAAAAAATAAAATACAATTCCCACAGAGCCTCTGTAGAGATACTCTTTTTAGCTCTTACTAGCTCCCTCCCTAACTCTTTTGCTATTCTAACATGCTCTTGTTTCCAAAATTTTGTGGCAATGAGTTTCCTACGCTTTGCCCTTGATGAACAAACTCCCAGGAAAAAGCCCAAATGACACTGTTTCTCCTTGACTTCCCATTTCACATTGCTTTGCCTGAACTTCCTAATCTTTGCTTCTTTTCAAAAAAGAAACCTTTAAAGAACAATCCATTTTGAACTATTATAGTGCAATTAAAGAACCCAAAATAAAGCAAATAAAATTCTGTATTGCTAATGAGTTTACCTAAATCTGTGATTACTTTTTTGCAGCACATGCATAATACATATGATAACAACAGACCTTACTAGCAGCCTGCTTTTTTTCCCCCCTCAAAATGCATATTAATTATTGCAGCAAAATTGAATCGGCATGTGCATACATTAAGATTAACCACGCAGCTAGTAATGAATGGAGAAACAGTTGTGCATCCAAGAAGGACATAGATATTTAAAACCACGAGCAGGATGCCGATTACTGAGTCTGGAAAATAACTTCCGATTTAAAATTAACTAATTCTCAAAGATACTAAGCTCCTTTCCATACTTAATTGGGACTAAGCATCATCAGAAGCCTCCTGAAACACTGTCATAAATGGCACAAAAGCATCGATTTACTCTTTATCCTGGAATGTCACAGCAGCTTGGACAGAAGAGCATCACTGCTTCAAAACTTCAGAAAAATCATTGCATTCTGGATCTGTAATATCTAACATTTTTGTTAATGTACACATTGTCTAAGTCTTCACAAGAGATTGGGGAAAAAAATGCAGTGCATCATTAAAACTGAGGAACACGGCAGAAATGCCATTTCGATGAGGAAAGGCACCACATGTAAGAGTTAAAATAATTCAAGAATTTCCTGAAATTGGAAAGTATCAGTTTGATCAAATGATTCAGATTCTCCCCTATCAGCCTGACCTGTTTGGGGCTTAATTCTCATAACAGAGAATTGCTGTTAGAGGAGGGAGCATCTTCCTGTCAGTGCAGGAGGGGCCAGTGGCAGAAAGAACAAGGAGCAACAAGCCAGCTGCAGCCGAGGGGAAAGCAGGGGACTGGAGAAGTCAGCATGGGAGGGACTGTCTGTCACATCTCTATGTAAGAAGCTAAGACGATATCAACATTTCCCTCAGAAAACACCATTTTTAAAGAATTTATGTTACATGACTCTTCAAGTATATTTTTGGGCAGAAACAAGGGCACACTGTGCAGCAGCAAATTTTAAAATAGGCCTCCAAAATTGCTGCAGCAATTTTCTGCACACAAGTGTTTCCATGTGAAGTGGCTACAGCGAGACATGAAAAGAGATTTTTTTTTTTTTTTTTGATTCAGCACTGGATTTGTTAGGTTGCTTAAAAAAGCGAAATAAAAAGGTTCTACTGGTACCACTAGTCACGGTTGCAGGCAGACATCAGTGCAAAAGAGACATCTGCAAGTAACAGCAACACTGTGAGGAAGGAGGGTTGGT
The DNA here is from genome assembly GCA_034781795.1 of Crypturellus tataupa. Taxonomy (NCBI): domain Eukaryota; kingdom Metazoa; phylum Chordata; class Aves; order Tinamiformes; family Tinamidae; genus Crypturellus; species Crypturellus tataupa. The sequence goes on from JAWLRI010000685.1 coordinate 1,859,804, forward strand.
AGGATGTGCACATAATGTATGGCACATTTGAATGGGCAATTTTGGGAGTCAATTTTTAATCACCTGGGTGATTATTTAATAAAATCTCAAAGCATTTTCTTTCCTCTGCAGTCCCTTTCCTCTGTGTCCCTCTACAAGAATGCAAAAAGCAGAAGCAAAAAGGTGAGGCTTCAGGGTTGTAACCTGACTCTATTTCTTAATTCATTATTTCGGCCTTAGATTATCAGCTATTCTACCACATCAACCAGCTGGCTTTTTCAGAGATAAAAATCAACACTACAAATCATTGCATGTGTATTAATAAAGGCAATATTATTACAAAAATGTCATCGCTTTCAACCAAAATAAGCATTTATTTTCACCCAAAACAGCAAAGCAACTATCTGTGTTTCGTTAAACCAGTGAGTATTTGTTACGCAGACCATCACGGTATTAGGAACCCAAGTCAATACAAGCTGCTAAACTCTTTGCACTGGAGAACACACACGCACCGAGTGGCCAACACTTTTCAGGCCCCACATCCTCACTCCATCTCTGCAGCGCAGCAGAGCACCCAACGAGCCACCTGTCTTGCAGAGCAAGCCGTCTCTAACAGCGATTGGAACATGAGGATCCAGAATGCAGGAGATCTCAGTATAGGAAACTATCCTGTCGGCCAAAACCAGCTCCTTGCAACTACAGTTCTTCAGACGTGTGTTTGTATTTATAAGGGCAACTTAATTCAGAAATTATTTACTATCTGGCTTATTGCAGCACGTGCTTTCTTGGGAAGTATTTGCACGGGGCTATTTTGGGCAGCGCCTTCCCACCCCACTGGAAGGCCCAGGGACGGTTTTGTTCCTTGTTGAGGCTGGAGGAGACACAGAGGGGCCGAGCGGCTCCGCGCGCGGGGCTGGAGCGCGGCCACCGCATCCCAACCTGCCGGGCTCCCATAACATGGCAGCCGGAGCTGAGGGAGACGAAGGCCCCCGGGTTATTGCCCAGCACGTGGTGCGGGAAGCGGCTTCCAGCCAGCCCCAAACCTCCCCGCGCTGAGGGCTCCAGGAACACAGATGAGAAAACAGCGCTGGCCAAAGATTGATTACAACGCAAAACTATTTGCTACTTGGAAGCGAAACGGGGCTCATCGCGACAAGCCTGGAAGCAATCCTACTTTGCTGAAGCCCGAGCAATTATTTTCATCCTGAGATTGACATTTTTTTAAAGCTTCTTCCACACGACATTAAACTCCATGCAACTAGTCCTCACCTCTCCCACTAGCTGGGCTGGCTGTGCCGAGGCAGCAACCAACCCCTTCTAGATGCTCATACTTGCTGATTGAGAGAACATGTTTATATTTTAGTGTACATCAAAAAAAAAAAGAAAGAAAAAAGCTGCCTCCCTCCCCAAAGTTTAGAAAGATTATTGGGTCATTCGAATTCCAAGTCAAATCCTTAACCTCAACACCTTTTTTGCCTCCCATTAATTGTTACTTTTTGATCAACGTTATTTCTGCCTCCACTTCTTGCCTTTTAACTATCTCTAAAGTTCACAAACTTGAGAACAAGGCTACTTCCCAAGGGACTTCTCCCCAAGGCCTTCTAGTTCTAGTAGTAAATCTTTAAAGCATGGGATGAAACACAATATATACAGCAACATTAGAGTTCTTTTGAACTGTCTCACCACAGTCTTATTTTCTTTAATGCAATTTTCTTCCTGCTATTTCAGAACAAGGTAAGAACCAAAGCGGAAAGGAAAAATACAGTCTCTTTGCCTTTCCCAAACAATCCCCTGTTAATGAAAAGTATTTCGTGATCTGCTATCTTAATTCTGTGCAAAGGTGTACAGTGAATGCTGCGAATAGCAAGGCATGCCCAGATATTTAAATTATTGGCTCAAACGGGACCATGGTTGCTTATTAAATCAATGACTAGTTATCTGCCTCACGTTAGCACTTACTGTAATACCAATACACAGCACAGATCACTAGAAGAAGGCAGGTTTCTTTACAAGTGATACTCAGCATAGTAAGAGTTCAATACTCTCAAATTCAGGTAGTTTCCCTGGGAAGACTGCTTGGAAACAACTTTAACCCAGCCATCTATGGTATATTGAAACTGTTGAAGAAATGGGTGGTTTTCAGTGCATTTCATAAAACAAAAAGCTTAAACACTTGAAACCAATTTTTCGTAACTGCGCTTCAAGCTGACAACAATTGAAGTGTGCACAAGTCACTTAACACTAATACACAGAATCATATAACTTTATAGCTGTAGATGAAATACCCACAGGGGACAGGTTTGGCTGGACTTGTTGCATGTTCCCTACTTCATATGTATTATTCATCCTCCTATTCCAGAAAATATCATGGCTAGGAAGAGATTTTTGGTTCATTGTCTTGAAATTCATTTTCTTTTCTTGGCGAGACAGCAAATGCCAACACACTGGATCACCTGGGCATACAAATCACTGAACGGCAATCTAGCTTGCAGTGTACGAGCACTTTTTTATGCTGTATTATATATACCCCCATTTTTTTCTTAATAAACAAATTAATTATGGTTAGAGCGCCCAACATTGAGTTTTTGGCTACACAGAACCAATTCTTTTGAACTCCATGTCCTACCTGCACTGCTCTCAGGGTTTCTACTACAACATTCAGTCAGAGACCAGCCTTACCCCTGTCAGGTTGGCCTCAGCGTGGCACTCGCACTTGGCACAACGGGGCTCCCTGCTGCCAGGGGGTCTCCCAGCTGGGCACCGTGGTGCTCTCCTGAGGGTCAATCTCGGCGTTGCCGCTGCGCCAGGGTGGAGAGCGCCAGCATCACAGGGGCTCTGCCAAGAGTCATAGACTCACTCATTGATGACACGAGCCAGAGGTTCCGGAAGGGCTTAGCTCTGTGCTTCAGTTTAAGCCTAGAAATAGTTTCTTACAGTCTACAAGTCCTGTATTCCTGCAGCTTGGCTTCCCACACATTTCATGGGAACAGCATCCACGCACCAGCAAGCAAGAGGGGAGGGAATGCTTTGCTTTGCTGTTTTCCTGCAGCATCTAAGAAACCATTTTTTTGTCAATAATAATATAAATGCACATCTCTATTGCCTCCACTGCTTGCCAATGACGCATTTTCTGCAAGTCTGGGTGAGCAGGACACAATGTGTTTGTACCATTTTGAAAACTGCCTTTCTATCTGAAGTGACAGAAACCTTTTCCCCAGGCATCAGCAGAAAAGAGGAAAATTATGAACATAATACGAAAGAGCAAAACAGCTAAAACCTTGGGATTTACCACTTCTTCTAATTGTGATTTTCTAGAGTCCCTGTTCATCAGTATTTATTATTTATCTTTTAGCTTCACAGCGCTTCCTTTTCACTTGGGATATAGGTTATTGCTTTGCAAATTGTATATTAATATTGCTTACCTACAAAAACTTTAGGTATGATCCCAAGGGCAGCACTGAATGCATTTTAATGAACATTTGAACTCTTAAAATTCAGTAGTATTTATTTAAGCCATAACTTAACGACAAAGTTGCATTCCAAGTTGGGTGATTAATTTACATCTATTTATACTTAAAAAGAGACCGAAGCAGAGCAAAATCCACTCCCATGCAGAAGACTTGCAACATGCCTATGTTCCATTTAAATCCCCCAAGAATAGACCTCATAGGCTACAATAAGCTACCCTAACAGAGGAAAAATATTAGCCTTAATGAGGAGAAATGTATCAGAACTTATTTAACATACAAATGACTGCTTAGAAATTTTGAGACAGCAACAACTTTTTATAAACCAGTCTGCCAGGTTCCTTAAAGCAAGCAGTTGTTCCCTTTTTGGATATTAGTAAAACATCATGAGAGAATTAGGATAGCTAAAGTACTCTCAGATGTTTGCAGTGATCATTCCCCAGTTGTATGTTTGGAAAATTCAATGTGTAAAATTTCCCATAAACAAAAGGATTTTTAAAATGTCAGTTCTGGGATGTTCTTGGCTTAGACTCCTGGAACAAATAGGAGAAGGTTTATGAATATAAATAGCTGATGTGGATCGTGCTCAGGAATATTTCTGCTTATAAACCAAAGGTAAATATAAACAACAGTAAAATTGTCACACACATACAGACAGGGCGCTTGGAAACTTGCAGTCCGGGTTTCCTGACCTGTTTTCACTCGTCCCGGGACAACTCGTTACGGTGGGACACGTGGTACGAGACCCAGATGCGGGGCGCTGATCCCAGCACCAACCGGCAGCTCGATCCCTCCTAACCAAACGGTGTCACAAAGCGTGAGAACCTTCCGTCCTCTTGCATAAACTCTCTCCCCGGCCTCCCCAAGCCCTTCGCACGGCCACAGCCCCATGTACGGCCAATGACATCCCTCTTGTGGGAGGACTCTCTTCTAATCACAGAAGTTGGTTGAACTACTTCTTCCTTTCACAGAAAGTTTTAGTAAAGGGTATGCAAATTCCAGGAAAGTTTGTCTGCAGGCTGACATGTCACGCTTTGGAAACGTGATGGTGAGCAGTTGTTATGAGAGGAAGAAACAAAGTCCAAACTCTAGGTTTATAATAACTAAGCAAAAATATATAAAAATATAAACGCAGACATAAATATATAAAAAAATATCTTACCTTTCCATTGTGATTTGATTAGCAGCAACAGCTTCCAGGTTTTATTTCTGGCTGGTCTCCCTTGTCAGAAACCTAGGGAAATTAAACCAAACTGGGTGAGTGTTCAGTGAATGACATTTTCACCCTTGCCAACAGTGAATGAAACGGCAAAATTTCACTGGAAGGAGAGAGGTGAAAAAAATAAATAGGAACATACTCAGCGGACAACTATCTTTCTCCTTGCCAAGTACAGTAATAATTAAGCCGTTATGCATTCAGAAATACAATGAGTTTTCAGTTAGTAAATGGGTCTGAGTTGGACTCTCTTTTAATACCTCTGCCCTAGGACTTGCACCCCCAAATTCAAGCATTAGCATTCAGGTGATGTTGGTTCCATCACATAGTGTGACCACAGGCTGGCCAAGGAGGGCTCCGCACTATCCCAGGATCACCCTTTTATAGCACTCAGCACCTCAACAGCTCTTTGGTAACTGCCTGCAGCTGGTGCCTCTCTCTCCACAGCCGCAGGAGCACTGCCTGGAAGGGGGTTCCTCTGCACCCCAGCCAGCAGCCCCATGGCAGAAACCCCAGAGCAGCTGGGCACGCAGCAGAAGAGCTTGTGCTCCTCCTGCCAAGGACCTCGGGTGGACCAACGCTCCCACTGCGCTTTTGGGGCAGAGCAGCCTGCCATTACGGGATCTCGCTAGCCAAGTACCACACGCAGGGAAACCAAACTTAGAAACTCAGAATGACCTTGGCCAGAAGAGACCTCTGGGGGACACATTGTGCAAGCCCCGCTCATGACCAGGATGACTTGGACCAAGTTAGTAGCTGTCTTGGACAGGGCTGCCTAGTAATAAGCTCTGCTGGGGAGCAGGATGGCAGCCAGGCAGTGTGCCCCAAGCAGACTTCCCCTCGATGTTTTGGATCACACCAGCTACAAGGGCTGTAACTACCAGTTGGTACATGGGAGGAGAAAGGCAGCAGCAGCTTCACAGGAGTCGCCTGCTCACAGTCAAGTTGATCCATAAAACCAACCTGGGGAACTCTGGCTGCTCTCAGTGGGATCCGTGGCCTTGCTGATTTTGCTAAAGCACACCAGAGCTTAGCGGATACAAAAGCAGAAGAGAAACATCTGTGAACACCCCATGTTAAGAGTAACCAGCTGGAGGCCATGTCCAGCACGGGAATATCTGCTATGTCACACCGGCAGGACGAGACCAAAGCGCCACACTTCGAGCACTAACTAGTGTTTTCAATTACTTGGCTTTACCTGAGACAAAAAAAAAAGTCACTTCTGGTGAGGGATGTCACTGTCGTGCATTTTATATGCTGGCTGGAAAGGCAAAAGAGCAGGAAGGAGCCTCCGCAGCCTCAGCTGATCAGAGGCTGAGGGAGCAGGAAGGAGAGAGGCCCAATTCCCACTTGCTCTCATACCCGTAGCAAAACGACCACTGTGCTCAGCATAAAAATTAAATAGCACTGCTTTCAATTTCAAATAGGTGGGCAAGGCTCTGCAAGACACTCTGCCATGTGTTTTTTTCTTTTCTTTTTTTCTTTCTTTTTGGCCCTCTTCCTCTCCCTAAAAGCCATGCCACAAGTTTACCAAAGATAGAACAAGCAAATATGCTGAACATATGGATACTAAAGGAAATGATTCCTCTAGCAATGGCCACATGAAAACTCTTAGCATTTCCTTCCGCAGCCCATGACTTTTTAGTGGTTTGGATGACCTTGTCAGGGAAAGCAAATATTAAGTATCTGATCTGAATGCTCTGCAACAGGGACAGCAAATGCCAGAAAATCCCTTCCGCTTGCTGGGGTGCTGGTGACAAACTCTGCCAGGCCCCGCACTGACTGCCCCAGGCCACCCGCGCAGCACGCGGATGTGCTGCCACAGGGCTGCAGCTAAAGGTGCCTCCCGCTCTTCTTTCCACCCCAAAGACTCCACCAGTCGCTGCATCGCGCTGCCCAGCCCAGCTGGGCTGCTGCAGCCCTCCCAAAACATCAAATATCTCCAGTGAGAGCCCCATATCCTACACGTGCAAGTCAAAATCAATGGAAAAAAAATGATGCAAATCATAAATGCTGCTTTCTAGTGGCTATTAGGTCATGTTGCCTATACATAGCATCCGGCTGCTAAACAGTTTTATTACACACATAAACAAATCACAGTCATTCTCCAGAAACTCCTCCCTGATAAATAAGGACCATCTTCCCTTTTCTTTAGCCTTTTAAAGCTAGAATATATTGTGGCAAATATTACAAGGGTCAGCTCCTTGTGATATGACTCAACCATATTCAGACAATCTGGGAGGAAGAGGCTCGCCAGCATTGCCTTTTTGCAAGCCCTCCTAAAACCTGCAGAAGTCACCAAGGCTTAACAGGTGACAAGAGCTTAACAGAGTGTATTTACTTTTTCTAAGCAGCCCCGTAGGCCTGCTAGGCACCACTGGGGTCCCTGGGTCAGTAAACAAAGCTACGTAGGTCCAAGGAGAGCATCGGAAGCCTCTGAAGAGGTGTTTTTAAGGCTACAGTCATTGTCAAAACTCATGCAAACTTCACAATCCTTTGGCTTTGACCCAGTGGGTACCAGAGCATGATGCCTGCTCCTGAAAATGAGCATTTTCCTAGTTACGAGAATGGCCGTTTGCGACACTCAGAGAACTGGATTCATTTTTAAATATTAGATGGGGACCCACTGTTTTGCAGTTTGAGTAGGGATTTCTTCCTTATGACAGGCATAAACAGAAAGAGATATCCACAGGTCTGTTCATCTTGCTTTATAGATGTGTTTAGCTGACAGGTATGAGCCCAAGTTGTCTTTATATCAGTGCATCCCTCCCATCAGCACTCCAGGTTCCCGACGAAAAGCAGTGCCCGTCATTCACAAGCTGCAGAACAGTTTAAATGCTCTTATCGACTCAGCCAAAATCCCCCAAGGGCAAGCTGCTTCCCAAGATGATCTTTACCTTTCTCTCGAATCCAACACACTGAGACCTAAAAAGACATTATGGCCAGAGCCTGGTGTGACTACAATAATAATTACCAGTTCAGCAAATAAGCCTCTCATTACAAGCACGGCTAGAGCTACATACCAGCCAAGAAGGACTCAGAATCAATGCGTCAGCAATTCTCAGATACTATTTTAAACTCTATCAAGTTTAATAAAACTTCAACTTGCTCTTACAACGCAGTACAGAGTGTACTTTGTGCTCCTTCGAAATTGATGAAACAAGCCAATTTTTCCAGGTTTGTAGGGATAGTGTGTATTAAATTATAATAAGAAAATAGCTCTTTAAAACCATGAAATGGAAGACCACAAACACAACTTTAGAGGTCAACAACTGCTTGAGTTTGTTTTGTTCTGTTATGATATACTATATTTAAGAAGCATTGGGATAGAAAGGAGCTCCGGCACCACATTTGCAGGGCTGCACAGTGGCTCTTACCCAACCTAGAAGATGTGCTACATACATAGAGTTAGAGGACACCCCTGTTTCACCCAAGGGGCCTCTTCTAGACTTGCCTTTCACCAAAGATGGTGACTTAGACCCTTCAAGTCATCTGTTACACATACAGCTTAAAGGGACAGAGCTTTCAGTAGCCACAGAAGCAAGGTCGAACTGAAACCACATGGTTTTATTCCCACCTCTGCACTGTACCTTCTTTGGGACTTCCATTAATTCAGTGTTATCACTCCCATCCCAATTCCTTGTACACGCATTGGGAGAGGTGGCATGTCCTCTACAAGGGAAGAGTGGCTGTCTTAGCCCATTCAAAAGCAATGGAGATAGTAAAAAAGAAAAGACAATGAAAAAATATCCAAAGAAAGTACAATTATCTTTATTGGAAGATGCTCCAACTGACCCAGTTTTCGACTTCTGAAAACATTTTTAAAGCATTTCTTTCCAGTTACACCAGAGTTAAATTTGAACTAGCTAAGTTCTGCTGCTGCAGAACAATCCCAACTTCCCTAATTTTCAAAGATTTCAGCAATCTTCACTGATGTTTCCCCTATGGAGTGGACATACACACGTGCAGACACAGAGTCCGCTTTAAATCCACTGACATTCCTGGAAGGCTTCAGCAGAAAATAAATGGCACCATCCACCTCTATGCTAGCATTATATTTGTCTGGCTTAAATGTGAAATATATATTTTTTTCTTTTTTGAAAGAAAATCTCAGAGTATTCATCAAATACATAAAACAATACAGAAAAATACCAACTATTGCAACACACAAATCCATTTGTTTAATGATGAACGCTATAAAACTGGCACAACTTCTAAAAGCACAGTTGAGATTGAGATATAGTTATCTTGCACAAGAAATCCATTCCAGAGCTATAACTCTTTGCTGCTAGTGACAGGAAGAGATTATTATTTTTCACCCACCTTAATTCTGCAGAGCCAGTGCAGCTACGAAGACTGGAGTCCACTCTGGCTCCAAGTTCGAAACCAAGTTTTTTTTGCAATTGATTGAATAACTAGGATTTCGTGTGAAGAACCAAGCTTCATTTGGGGGATTCAGATTGTTAAAGCAGGCCTGTCAGCAAACACACCTCAATTTATTACTGGGTGAATACACTACAAAAGTAACTGAAAGAAGCAAAGAAACATCACAAATACAGTGTTGAGATTTTATATCTCAAACTTTTCATGATATCAGAGAAACGCCACCATATTAGAAAAATAATTCTACTTGTGCATGAACAAAACAAGACTCAGGCACACGGGTTACCCGCTGAACACTCTTGCATACTATATTCTCTATAGAAGACTATAGGAACACACATGCATGCCATATGTATATTTATATTTTCAGATCAGTCTGAAAACTGTTACCATTTGAATACAATTGCTTCATATCATCAGAATTGGCTCAAGGGAGCCAGTGGATTGACCATGGATACATAAAACTCCTTCCAGCAAAAGCAGATTTTTCTTTTGATGCAGAAAGCAACAGCTCTGTCCTAGAGGAAGAACCCATTGCAAACAAAACTGATTAACTAATACATGATTAAAAAGTGAATTTTCAAAAGAAAAAAAGAAAAAAAAGGATTTCTGTTACTATAGTCACTTAAAATTTAGAAGTGGAAAAGATGTACATAATGATTAAAATTTTGAATGGGCAAGTATTAGGGTGAGATAAATATGATCCAAAGATACTTCAGGATTTAAAATCACAACCTACATATGAGCTGGGTCATTTGTAAAGCTTAGAAATTAATATTAAAAGCTTCATTTGAGAAAATTAATATCTGTTTTTAAACCATTTTTTATATTGGGCATGTTTAGTTTTAAGAATGTAAGACTGCAGACAAGATGAATTTTCTTGGGCCTTAGTCATAAAATTATATCACTGTTACAGATTCACAGAATGGTTAAACAGCATTCATAAATTAATGGCAGGCAGTATAATAATTTATATTGTCCTAAAACAATACTAAAGGTAACTAAAAATAAAATACTCCATCTGGCCATTTCAATTAAAACAAAGCTTGTTCCACTGTAATAAAAAAAGTATTTGGAATTAATATAGTAAAATATATCTGCCAAAAACCCTTTGCTCTGATTGACTGAGACTGATTCAACTCTGCCGTGGGCTCTGGCCACCAGAGAGAAGCTGCCCTGGATTACACAGCACTATTGAGACAGCTTCTTTAAATAGGTATTTTAAAAAGTCATGATCCCCTTTTCCACTAGATGTTCTCTGTAAACATTTGGGAAATGAATCACTCGGCAGCCACAGAATATAAGAAGAAAAAAGCACGCATAACTGGGGAAAAAAAAAGCTGTATTTCTTGAAAGAGACGAGAAGGCTTTTCTGCAATATGAAAGCCCAGCTTAAAAGATGCATTGGATCTGATGGAGCTCTCCTGCACAATGAAGTTCACCCGCTGCGCAAGGAGCCAGCGCGGGCTTTACCCAGCCATCACCCACGATTAAGGGTTTTCATGGGTTTAGCTAAAACACAACATTGAGCAACGGACATGGTATCGGCCCAATCGTTTTCCAGTGAACCGCAAGGAACAGGCGTCAGGAGGAACTGAGAAGAGCCCTGGAAAGGAATGGCACTGGAGCCGGATACCTTCTGCCCACCGAGCCGCCAGGATGAAGCAGCAGGTCCTGCTAATGGAGAACGTCACCTCCAGGCCTGCCTGGCCCTCGGTCAGTGAACCCCCGCCAGCAGCAGCGTACGCTGGAGGTGAGGAGCTTCATGAGGTCATCTGGGAAAAGACTTGGAAAGAGAACTTCAATTCAAACACAGAGAACCCATTTTTCACTTGAAGACTTTGAAGGGCGCTTTTGGAGAAAGATAGATTGTATGTGGCTCAGAAGCGCCTTCAAATCCACTGAGCCATACAGTGGTTTAAAGGGTCAGTTTGTAGCAGTGCCAACAAATTCAGTCACATCAGAGATTCTCCACACGAAAGCCAACATCTCCTCTGTCCACTGGTTTCTCTGATCTCTCAAGGAAAAAAGAAGATGAAGTATAGAAGCACTGAAGCACCATTAGAAGGAAAATTCTTGTTTTCTGAACTTCACAGCTGAATTGGAGGTTGGTTCCAGTAAGGACATTTCACCAAGCAGCAGGCTGGACTGGTGCAGGATTTTGGGATATTTCAGCTAGCAAGAATATCTCATCTCAGGAAATATCTCATCTCAAAACACAACTGTATCTCCAGCCACCTCGTCCTGTTTCTTTACTTTCCACTTCCAGGAATAGCAAATTTAAAGACATGTATTTTTTATAAGCTGTACCTTACCTATTCTGCGTTAGCATTCCTGCTATCAGAAAAGAGAGGACTCAAGTTGCAAATTAATAATCATGGAGATTACCTAAGATTTTTTCAAACTTCATTAAAAAAACAATTCTCATTCATTTTATAATCCACCAACATTTGTTCTGAGACTGTGTTTCCTCCCAAAAACAGAAAGAGTGCCAGTAAACTGAGTTTAAACTCTGCATTAATCAAAATAACTTAGAGTTCTGCAATGATTAAATCCACTTAATAAAGGTGGAAACTGCAACATACACAAAAAAGTGATGTAATTTGTTTGGCATGTTTAGTGGTCCAGCACATTAATTAGAGGCCTGACAAGTTTATGTGAAGCATCCTCTAAACACAGGAAGGCTCAAATCAGGAAACGTTTAGGCAGACAATATGGCACAGCCTGAAATAGGAACGTGGCTTGCTGGATGAATGGGTTAGTTCTAGAGATACCCAATCATGCTCTGTTTGGGAATATTTAAGTCAACAGCAATTTGTGTCTATAGAAAATGTGAGGGTTGGTGGCGTATTTCTAGATTTATTCTGTAAATTAGACAAAATATTCTTTCCTGTATACAAAATGAGGGGGGGGAGGTTATTTTGGGTTTATTTTGCTTTATTTTTGGTAGATGCCCTCTTCCTCCCTCTACTGCTTTGCGGAGCACAGGATCACAAAACGGTTGAGGTTGGAAGGAACCTCTGAAGCTCATCCCCCTCTAATGCGGTAAGGTTAGAGGGTGTTCGAAAATTTCCTCCAAGGAGAGAGGGGAAAGAAAACAAAAAAAACAAAACCAGACAATTGTAATGAACAGTGAACTGGGTGCAGCAAGGTTTTCCTAATAGCAGGAGACTGGTAAATGTTGGAAGAACAAATCTTTATAATTATTGACACTTGCGCTGGAGCAATTCTAAGCCAAACTATTAAACAGCTCAACCACAGAGATGATTAACATTTTTTTGAGAATCTGGCTGCACTTTCTTTTGGAAATAAAGGTGAGATGGGAAATGCAGATTGAGTCAGACACTCCACAAAGGAAAGAAAAAGCTTTCATTTTTAATTGCTGGGCTATAAGCAGGGGAGAAGGAAACGGAGGAGAGAGGAATCTAGCACAGTGTTTATGTGGTTATGAAGAAAACTAAGTTGAAGTGATATCCTTATAACGAGAATGTTAGGAACACATTCAGGATTCTCGGAAACAGACGTTTACAATAAAACATTATAATTAGAATGTAAGCTAACAAGAGAAAAAAGCCAGAATGTATCTTGTGCAGTGTTTAGAAATTTTCTTTACTTGTTCTCCAGAAATATTAACGTTTTAAAAAAAAAGTCATTTCTGAGGAAAAAAAAAAAAAATCAACGTTCGTAATGTGGATGAGAACAGCTTAGTTGATCCAGTGATTTTTGCTTTCACACCAAACTCTGCCTTTACGGCTATATCTCGCTCCAGCTGCAGCTTCCTCCCTTGCTCCAGCTGGAGCTTTACCCCCCACTCCCGGCATCCCCAGTGTCCCAGCAGCACGACAGGCACCCTTGGACATTGGCACTAGCCAAACGAAACGGGGACAAGGTGGTGCCATGAGGTCCAAGCAAGTCCTGAGTCCAAGCTGGAGAGCAGAAGGGGTCGTGGTGGAGGATATGGGGCACCTTCTGCAGCTCCAACATGACAGCTCTGCTCCAGCCAGACGCAGGACAGGCGTCACCTCGCCCTCCAGGAACACCACAAAGCGAGACCTCCCTGCAGTTATTTTTTAATGCACACACATGTTTATTTCCTGCCCTCCAGTCTCTTCACCCTGGCTGCGAGTGACGCACGCTGCACGAGGGGCTGGCACACGCACCCGCGCCAAGTACACATGGTGACGGGCAATGGGCACGTCCAGTGACAGGCGACAACACCGCAAAGTCAATGGCTTCCGATTCCGAGAGTGCGAGCGCCCATGGGAAGCGCCGGCCGCGGGCTCTGCATGGACCTGGGTTCCATCACACGCTGCTCCTGGCCATGCACTGCCCACGTTTGCTGTCACAGAGTCACACGTGGCGACCGAGCAGGGGTCCCGGCTGGCCCCCTCCAACCACAGAGCCGGGTCGCGGCTCCGCACACGGCTCGTGCGTCGGTATCGCCTCCTCGGCAGGCCCCACGCAGCTCCTCCTGGCGCTGTGCTCGAGGCCGGCACCAAGGCGAGGAGCAAGGTGGCCAGGACACATGCCCAAACAGCCCAGGCTGGCCCGGTTGGGGAGCAGCCCAGCCGACACGGCACCCACATCATCCCACGGATTAGCGGCACCGGATCCCAGAGGCTTAACAAGGCTCCAGCACTATGGATCTCTACCCAGATATACTGGATTGCACACCTACAAATCCAGCCTCCATTTCTGAAGGATACGTAGAGACTTGCAGCCTCTCCTCTAACACTACCTCCCCAAAACTCCTTTTATTCCCCTGCATTGCTCCTTTGTGCAGTATCTGAGCTATATAAATATTGCAGCAAGAGTTTTCTGTGCAATTTTAAAGACACTGCATTCAAGGAAGGCCGAACAACAAAAACAAACTTACCATTGTCCTTTTCTGTTACTGTCACAGCTTGTATAAGTAACATTTTAAATATATATACACACACACAACTCTTATTCCCATACTGAAGGCCAGCTTCTGTCCTACCCAATCGAATTTACATTTATGTAACGATAGCTAAGCGTGTTAACACTGAAGAAACACAAAACATCTCAAAAATCTGCCTAAAATAAAAATCTACAATTAGAGCTACATAGAAAGCTTGTCACACAAAACAAAAATATTTTAATACAGTTTCTATCCACTCGTCCTTTGCTTTTCTCTCAGGCTTCATGCCGAAAGGAAGACGTCCTGTCTTGGAGTTAACGCCTCAGATGAAGCTTCTAAATCCAACGGAGGACTCAACCTCCAAGGCTTGACTGCACTGGATGGCTGAAGCCGAGCAGAGCCGCGGTTCCCAGGCAGTCACGGGACACGTTTCTAAGGGACCTCAGGCCAGTTTTCCTGGATGAGAGGTGTCACCTCCACCGCTGCGCTGGTAGCCGATTGGGGACTGCCTTGTTCGGGGGCGATCCCACAGTCTGACCCCAACACAACCACCATCACCGCTAACTCGACAGATAATGCTAGCAGCGTTTTAACCAAGTGCAACAGACTGCACAAATGGTTTTCCAGATTCCAATATATATATTTATATATTTTTTTATGAAAATGAAAGGTTTACTCAAGTTTTCTTTCAGCTGAAAAAGCACGTTTAAAGCCCCATGTCTCCTAACAAAAGCCAGTAGTCCAGTGGAAAAAGTGTTTCCTTAGCTAATTTACAGTTAGTGAGGACAAATATCAGTAGGCTTATGGGCCTTTTTGAAAGCATTTCACCAAGAGCAGCACTGCCAACCCAAAAGCCACACTGAGCAAGAAAGTTGCAGCTACTCTGGTTACAGCAGAAAACCTCAAATTAGCAGCAATCACAGATGAGAGCAAAAATGTTTTCTTAGTATAATTCCTTCCCCAGCATTGTGTGCACAGCGAGATCTGCTCCGTTCTCCCGGGACACCCCTCTACCTCCCGCTTGCTAAAAATAGGTTCACAAACACCAAATTCAAACAGACCGTGTTGTGTGGGTCTTAACCGAGCAAAGCATCTTCCTCCTCCCACTGGGGCTGCTCTCTAGCACGTAAGCGTTTTGCTCAACCGAGATCCTGCATTTTGTGACTGCTAAAATGCAAAATCCATCTGCAGGAACCATAACACGAGCCCTCCCTGCTGCTGATCCACACCTGCCTTGCAGCTCTGCACCAGCAGGTCCTGGCTGGGCAGCTTGATTATAACCAGGGACAACCATCCAAAAATCTCAGCCCCTGGATGGAAAGCCAAGGAGAGAGTTTAGATACCTCTCCTTTGCTAGATTCAAGGCAACTAGCTGAATTAATCCCCAAAATAAACCTCATTGTGTGTAGTCTAAATTATCGCAAGCAGACACAACGAGAAGGACAGGAGATCCCACACAAATTAAGCACTTGAGACAATGCACGAGTCCAGTAAGATCAGCCAGAAAGCCTCTATTAGCTTCCATTTTCTTTGCACGGCCCAAACTCAGCCAGGCATTTAAGCAAGCACTTTGCAGCATCAATTCATGCTCTGAAAGAGACCTGATATCTATCCAAAACCAGAGTACGTGCAATATGAGAAGAGCAAATGAAGTACAGGGTTATTAGTACTTTTAAAGAGAGGATACTTCAGAGTATCCAATGTGTTGCCGCTGAAATGTTAATATACCAAGCACCCAACTACTGTATGTTTTAAGCAAACTAGAGATGCACTGCTCAGAAGAACAAACATTCACACACTCTGCAATTCAATTTTATACAGCAACAAAAACGTACAATAAATTTCACAGTCCTATTGATCCTAATAACGTTGGCACTGCCCCAGCAATTGATTTAGTCATTTGATCAGTTGGAGGAGGGAAGGGGGAATATAATATTTTAGTGGACTTCATAAATTCAAAATCTCAGCTTTCAGGTCCAACCAATAATACAATAAACCATGGGGATCGTAAATGGAACAACTGAAGTTTTGTAATTACGACACGGTTTATAATGTAATAATTTAGCACACGGCAGGTCTGATTTACGCGAGATGCAGAGTGACAGCTCATTTCTCACCAGGGCTGCAGCCACACACTGTCCAGGCAAACCCTGAGGACACAATCAAGTTTTGGATCCCAACTTCCCCCTAGGATGAACAAGGGCTTGGGATTGAGTGAATTCGAAGTTTTATTTGAAAAAATGAAGCAGATCCATTGCACATCTTCATGTTACAGGTTTTTGGACCAGAGTGGTTGCATATTGTGGCTATACAGAACAAAACGACTGCTTAGGCATGAGGGTAAGGACACCAGCTAGCTGTGAGTGGGAACTTCAGGCCATGGCTCAGCGACACGCTAGCGTTAGCTGTCACCTCTGAAGGGGTGCTCTCCTTTTATTCATCTTAATTTCTAAGTATTTCTTTCTTAGGAGAAGAAAAAAAAAGGCACGTCTCTTGAGCTTCATCAGAAACGACTTGGATGATCTTCTGTTAAAAGAATGACTTTTATCCTCATTCAAATACATATTGTATTGGCTTAGAAACATCAAAGAGGCAATGTCTTTACATATTCTATTCCTAAGAAAAGAAAAGGAGTTCTCTCTTTATTAACATTGGTAATGTTGAATCTTATAATGAAAAATGCACAAAAGCAATATTTTTGATGAATAGGTAATAGAACAGCACCGAATAAGAGGGTATTAATATTTTTTTCTCCCAGAGACTCACTCACTCACTCAACGCATCAGGAGGGCTTCCAAAGGCGATGAAGCCACAAGCAAGATGAGGCCGGTGGTCTCCCACTCCCCTGCTTGCTGCCCAACATTCCCATTGACCTTGAGAAACCACGCGTGGTTCCAGCACGTCCATCAATATCGCAATGCCAGAGCGCTGCTGCAACCCCGCGAGGGCGCTTTTCGGGCCAGAAGTATTTTGTGAGAGACAGAACACACTGTTGGGCCGGAGCAGCGAGCAGCCATCACCCGACACAATTGTTTGAACTACAAATGCAACAGCGGCATACTACAAGTAACATTTTTGCGCCCATGAATATATATATATATATAAATATATATATACACACTTTTTTTTTAAGGCTTCTTTGCCGACACCAGCAAGCGACCCGCACCGAGCGCCGGCAGCGTTTCCTGGCGCGGGGCGGACACGGCGCCTTTTCCGGTCCTCGACGCGTCGGGCACAATAGGGGCTTTGTGGTGCTCCCCAGTGAACCTAGTTAGGCCCTTGGGGTTGGGACATTCCTTTGGCTCTTTGTCATCTCGCCCCATTGTCTCCGAGCCACCCGGATAATGCAATTAGGGGGTCATATAAACAGTTAGAGTGGAAAACAAAAACGGAAAAAGGCAACAAAGTTTAAAAATAAATCAGGCGTGACATTCCCCTATGTTTTTCCATATTTAATTACAGTCAATAGAAATTAATAAAACCTAATATTCATTCGGGAAAAGAATCGTTTCCATTGTATTTAAACGGACTGTGGACAAGATGCACTGAACAGCTCTCATCAGAAGACAGGCTGGTATCTACAATAAAGTTTTGGGTCTCATATCTCAAAAATATATTCCAAAAACAAACAAAAACAACCGTACTACTTTTTTTTATTAGGTTTTGAAATTTCAAAAGAATGAACTAACTTTTTATGAAAAAAATAAGAAAATTTCACCACTTTCTTTGCTTGACTAGCTTCACGCAACACAGAAGAGTCTTTATCTGGGAACGACACCTTGCCAGATTAGCCAGATTCCTTCCTAACTCCTCCCTTTTCCTTCACTTATTTTTATAATGGAAGAGGTGTTTCATAGGAACAAACACCTTGAAAAATGAAGATGTGCTCGGAACAGAGACTGTACAGAAGGGCAGGTATCTATCTGAAAGAGGCAAATGAAGGGCAAGGTATGTTAGAAAAAGCAGAATCTTAAAAAAAAACAGTGAAGTTTATTTGTAAGGAGTCCTGATTGCAGAAGGAACCGTCACCGTGTTCATCCTCAGGAGTCTCCTGCTCTCCCTCCAGCTGCTTTTCCAGGGCCTGGTTTGCCCCATATCTTCCACATCTGCAGAGGCAAAGCCGCTTCTCAGATACAACTCACCCAAACCCACTGCACAGCTCCTCACACTAGCCATATTTTCAAACCCTTGCAGAAGCAATTCTACCACACTGTCCACATTAATTTATGCACATTTTGCCCATCATCCTCCTTATTTTCCTTTTCTCCGTTTCATTTTCTTTAGTAAGTGCAAGACACAGCAATGACTTTCTTCCTTTCAATGCTTGGAGCTTGGCTCATACGGGTACCTACTTTAGATAAATAATGAGACAACAATTTAATCTGCACTCAATCACTGTGATCTATGGAATGGTAATGCCTTGTTTGAAGTCTGGTATTACATTTGGAAACAGCAAACAAGAAGCTAATTATTTTTTGTGTTTGTAGCTGTCACTCTTTCCTATGGATTGAGCCAGCGTCTCAGCCTGCTGACTTGGAGCTTCAGAGAAACCAGAGACCAACAGAGTTGAACTGCCTTGGATGGAGGGGGAGTTGAGCAAAGAACAAACATAAATCTAGACGCCTACAACATCTGACACGGTGGCTCAGGACAAGGACGCAATGCTAAGTCACATCACAAAACACTGGCGTTTTGGTGATTATGGAGTTCAAAAGATGTCCCCAGTCAATCAAATGGGAATTAACAAATAGAGAACAAGCTGCATGGGGTTATGCAAGAGAGAAAATGAGAGAAGAAAAGAGGACTGGGATTAAGAGCCTGCTCTCAGCTTCAGGAGGCTCCCAGGGCTTTTAACAGCTACTGTAATTTCTGCATGTGAATAAACATTTCAGAGATGGCAAAAGGAAAGCAGAGGGAAAAAAAACAGTAAGAAAGGGAAGCAGCAGTCATTCTCTCTGCCTCTAGAATAGAGACTATCAGAAGGAAAAATACTTTTTAAAGTTACTTTCAAATCTGAGAGCTATAATGACTCCCTGCACTGTTGTTACCAACCAAGGATCTGGCAAAGAATTTTCTTCACAATGATTCCAAATTCTGCTTTGAACATAGAAAGGAACTTACAAAACCAGCATTTGCACATGAGATTTTACCAAACTGGGGAGTGAATTGGTGTGGGAGGCGGCCGGCACGGCCACTCACAGGTTTGTGGTGCTGCAGGACGCGGTGTCGCTGCTCGCACCTGGAAGCCACAGTGAGGAACGTACCGAAGCGCAGGTGAGCCCCTGCCAAGGCCAGGAGGGCTGTGTTTGCTGTAGCGCATGTCCTTTCGGTCTCATCAACCTTCAGCTCGCACGCCGGCATCAATACAGACCTCAATGCGCACACCTACACCAACACAGCTCAGAACCACCACCACGTCAGCCACGGATTCAGGGAAAGCACCGTGTCTGTCCTGGAGAGGAGAGCGTGAAGTAAATGAAGCAGTGGTAGACCCAGCCTGGAAGTTGTTCAAGGAATGTCGCGGGTCTACAAAGGCAGCCCTCACCGCAGCCCGCGACGCGACCACCAGCCTCGCTGCTCCTCCGCACGGGCACCCCCACAGGCCCCCGAGCTGGGGTTGGTGCAGAAAGCGATGCCAGTCAAGCCTGAAGAAGTCTCAGGACCTCAGAGCTACCTTTCTAATGTTGTTTTTTTTCCACTTTGCTAAACAACAGGTTTAGTTTCCAGCCACCATTCTCCCATATCTCCAGAAAGAAAAAGGATTTTTACAGTGAGTCTCACCTCCAAGCACAAAGGCAACAACCTGCTGGCTAAAAGAGACTCACTTCACACGCAGGAAAGCTCCTCTGCTTGAAACCACTGAACCTCCTGCACTCGCCGCTCAGCAGCGCTTCCCCGTGCTCACATTATCTCCCCTCTGTTCACACTTGAGCAATGTCTCCTGTCAGAGCTTGGCTCCCCGGGTCCGGAGTTAGGCTGGGTTATTATCCAAAACACCACTCTGTCATCAACAACTGCAACCAATAACAACTTGGGACCCCTTTGCCATTTGGTTTTAATCAAACTAAAACTTCTAGCCCTGAGAGCTTCTGACTGGAAAGGAAGAGCCGTGTATTTGCACTTGACTCCTGGACTGGGATCCAAGGAAGTATCCTCTCCCCACACTGTGATAATGGCACAAGATTACCCAGCACCGATTTCTCCCCAGGAATCTTGAAGGCTCGGGGAGATTCTGCACCCGTTTCCCTCCTCTCAGAGGTTTTATGTCTTTCCCCACCACCAGGGCAAAATACAACACATTCCTATGGAGCCAAGAGCATCATCATTACTGGCAACTTTGCAATTCATCACGCGCAAGGGGAAAACTTGCCATCGTATTAACTTATGGCACTTCCCTAACCACTTGCCACAGCCAGCAAAAGACGACTTAAAAGAAATTACTTTGGGACACCAACAAATGGTTTGCTTTGGCTCTGACAATTTTTCAGCTCGCCCTCTCCGCAGCGGGAGCAGCAGCAGCGCTGGACAGGCAAGCGCCGAGCCCCAGCGCAGCCGTGTGCGCACGGGGGCAAACATGCATAATACATACGGGTCAGGTTTGATTGCTTAGGAAGGAGGCAATAATGCTGGACTAATTATTTTCCTGACCTGATGGGTAATATTTTATTTAACTCCACACTGGGGAGGCTAAACTAGCTGGCGGGAAAGAGAAATGTACTCTCAAAGGGATAATGCAAGTTTATGCAGCACCTTTGATTTTGCATACACCCGATGATTGAGATAATGAATAAATAATTTCGAAATTATGTTTTTATTTGGGCGCAGAATGCAGAGGTTCAATTTTCCTATTTCCCCTCCCCATGCCCAATATTTGTTACAGTTGCATTTTTCAAACCATTTACTGTCTGGAGGGTAAGTAGAGTGACACTGCTCATAATGTGCAAATAAATGTGAAATAAGCTAGTCAGCTCAAGTGGAATGAATTACTGTCACTGGTAAAATAAGGCAAGAGGGAACGGCTGCCTTGGGAACTAAAAAAGACTCTAGCAGGTACTGCTATTGAGCGACTGGAATAACACTTACTATGATTTATCAAAGACCACTTGAAAGCACTTCTGAGGCATTAAACAGGCATGAAAAGAGGCTTTAGTAGCAACGGGACTATGCCAGAGCTGAGTGATTAGGAGACTCAAAAGCTTGACCCTAACATGCAGCCTATGAACAAGTGGCACCAAAATCTTCAAAGACTTGGGAAGAGAGTGCAGAAAACGGCCGGGTCTGAGGAGGAGAAGAGATGACCACAAAGCTATCAGGTCTCCGTTAGGAAAAGCCAATACTGTAACCAGGGGAGAAGAGGAGCTCCCTACTTTGTCCTCAGCTCAGCGCTTACCTAGAAACACCACAGGCAGGACGAACTGTTAAACAGAGAGGAATTGTACAGTGCGTTGGGCGAGCACCATTTTCTTCCTTTTAGGCTGCCTAATAAACTGCATTTCACCAATCAACTTTATGATTTTGTGCAAAGAAATAGACATGTCTCCCTACTTCTCAGCAGAGATTTAATAGCAATGAGCTGCAAAGTGATCTGCCATCACTAAGACTTCATTATTCTCACAAAATATACTACTGTCATTTACCTGCACGTTACAAAGTATTACCATAAAACAAGTCCCTTCGAGTCGTTAGTATGAATTAGTGAAGTTCCACTGTCGCTCTAAAGACAATTGCTGCCGTTTTGGGTCTTTTAGAGAGCTAAATTCTGCCATTGTCCCTAAAAAGAATAAAATAATGCTTGAAAAAATACCCAGAGCCAACAGGGATACTGTGGAGAACCAGGGTCAGAGCTTTTCCCTCATACAGGAGGCTCTGCATCAAGAACTAGAGCCTAACAGAGATGTATCCACATGTAGGCCCAAGCAGCACAGGACCTAAAGCGTCGTGACCGTCTCGCCACGGCTGAGAAGGTGAAGGAAAGGGAATGGCTGCTCTCCTGGAGCGTCACAGGGAGTCCTGGAGCTCTGGGCACAAACAGCAGGGAAGGAGTGAGAGGCGCAGAGGGTCTCACGAGGCAGCCTCTCCCCAGGAACCTTCTGGTCTAAGTCCCCATCACCCAGCAGGATGTTCCCCTCCTCAGAACCCAGAAGCGCCCCCAGGGCCCATGCGCTCGGCAGGCGGCAGTGGGACGTTCGGACGGGCACCAGGCAGGAGAGACGAGGACCTTAGTTCTGCCCTCCTGAAGGCTTAGCTCCAAAGTGACGGTCTCAGGAAATGCACAGCAGCAGCAGCAGTAGCTCCTTCCTAAGAGAGTCTTGTTTCTCCAGCCAGTTTCCTAGGGAAGTGTCACTCAGGAAATATACGGCACAAGCCATATATTTGCTTGTGCACAGACAGAGCACAGTAAGGACACAGCAAACACAGAAATGGACCTACTAACTCTTTGAAAAGCAGATGAACCCCCAAAGCCCTCTAGGTACTCTAAGGCTACTTCTGGCAGTGTTTTTTCTTTTAGCTTAAAAACATATCTAGTGCATCATTAAAGCAAAAAACCCAAATAGATCCTTCCCCTGGAGCACCAGGGGAACCGCCAGACTTTTGACCAAACCAATTAGAGCAGAAATCCCTGCTCCTCTCAAGCAGGGGCTCGAAGCTCTCCAGGTTGCCAACCACCTGTAGCAGGCTATAATTCCCCAGGAATGCTTTCCATTGGAGAGGACCATTCCTGCAGAAGCATGACCCCCTTGAAACATCCTGCAGAACAGCCTAGACACGAGAAACTCCTCCTTGAGCCTTTCTTCTCCTGGCACCTGCCTGGACACCACGACGCAGCTCAAGGCCTTGCCAGTGCTGCTGGACACCACATCTGCTTTATAACATCCCTTGTTTGCCTAATAGGAACCTTTGGAAACGTCACTATTTCCCAAATGACAACTGGGCTTTTTAAGAGGCAATCGCATTGCTCATGGAGAGGTCAACCAAAAATAGGTAAATTAGTTGTATCTACAACCAAGACCAGCAGGTAAGAGGAGCTTCAAGACGTGCACAGCTTTAGTTACAACAGTGCTGGAAAAGCCCCCGGGGATTTAGAACAATGAAGCTGTAATTTAGCCAGTCAGTCAGAAAAGAGCCACAAACAGATGCACAGAGACACTTCTCTGGGCACGGCACGCTGTATATTTTATGAGGGCAGCACTCGCTGCCTTCCCTCTCTTCCCTGCACACCCAGCCTAAACAGCACAATGCAAGTGCTAAGAACAAACAACAAAAATCGAGACCATCTTCACAGCATCACTCAGATCGTATAATAAACAAGATCCTCTGTGCAATTACCTAATTTCAGAGCAAACCCTTGTTTCAAAACACTGAAAATATCAAGACAGTTGTTCTAGGGCTGCAGAGGAGGTTCGGCTGGTAGAACTAAACGCACGGTGCGGCACCGCTGCAGCCTGCGCCTCACCACCGCCCCTTGGATGGTGCAGGGCTGGTCTGCAAACCACTCACGAGGCGCTCGCAATGGAGCCGCGCATGGGACAGCCAACTGCTCTCCTCCTCCCAAAGGCAGCGCCACCAGGAGCGCTGATCCTGTGGGATGCATCGGTAAGGATTAGCCAGAAGACGTACACGGGGGAATCTTCACTTCAGCCCTCTCCCCAGGTTGATGGGAATTGGCTTCGTGGAGCAGCAGCAGCCATTGGAAGAGGTCTGCGCTGGGGAGACAAGCTGGAAATGATTCCTTGCAAAAGCCTGTAATCAGATCACCAACACTTGTTTAACCTTGCTGACCCCTGGCCAAAATAATAATGACTTCAGCTGAAAAGGTTTCAGTCCCAGAAGAAATATGACGGAAAGTACCAAGAGCAGGGAATTATGTGTTACTTGATTGTTATTTTGGGTCCTCTCTTGAGGAGGTTGAATTATATAAAAGTCAATTTGGTGCCAAATAAAAATAAAAATTTTGGTCCAAAGGAAAAAAATATAGAGCACAATGGAAAAAGGGGATTTTCCCTGAGCGTACTTCATGAGCTGAATCCTCATACTGCCCCAGACCTGAAGTCCAGTATGGCAGAATTGGCACAAAACACTAACAACTGAAAAAATACGGTTCTATGCAACAAATATGTCATTTTCCTCTCTCTTCAACAATTAAATCTCACAGGTTTTAGCATAGCTGGAGAACTAAAACATGTCTTGAATGACCATTTGAAAGAAAAAAAAGAGACGATAAAATCACGAAATGGACTATAAATCCATGTGCATCCCCAAGCCCATTTTTAAGCATGGGGGATCCAAACTCAACCTGCAATGGGGGAGCCAACCCTGCAACATCTGCTAAAACCTGGGTCAGATTCAGACCCAGATTCCTAGACCATAATCCTTATGGATAAACACTTACTCCCATCCCTAAGTCACGCTGCCGACAAATCAACACAACTTACCAACCATGTTAATACATGGTGCACTCAGACTTAAGGATATAGCATGGAAGTTGAGGTAATATTTAATGATAATAAATAATACAGTACAATTAGAGTTTAAACAATAGGAAAAGAGAGGTCCCAGACACTCATCATAACTGCAGCTTCCTCTCCTCCCTGGCACTGACGGGACATGGTGCTCCCATGGATGCACGGCAGCCAGGCACCAGGATGGACATGGAGATGCCCTCCCTGGAGCTGCTGCTCACGAATGGCAGCATTTGGGATAGAAAGTGCTAAGAGAAGGAGAAGAACAAAGTATCAGGCTTCTCAGGGAGTGCATCCATCACTCCTGGGGTTTCCTGCCCACTCAGGGGCAGTTTTCCGAGTCACATTCAACTCAAATTCAACAGTAGTTTGGGGCCGATTTTGTTTGTTGGGTTTGCTGGAGTGTTTTAGAGAATTTCCTACTCATTACACTTGCCTCAGGTCCTAGGGCAGTACACACTGCTGCCATGACTGACCTCCCCAAGGTAAAAACAAGTTATTTTTATTAAGCTGATAAATCAAGTACGCTCAAATATGAGAGACATATTTGGTTGTGCTGTCAACACCATCTCTGCTGGGAAATCTAAAGGACCAAATGCAAGTTCTTTCCTTCAGAGCTAAAGCTAAAATCCCTTTTTCCTGTTTGCTATATATTTCACACGGAACAACTAAAGTGCTCTCTCTAGGCAGTCTTTAGAGTCCTGCATAATAACTGGACAGGAGGAGAAAGGAACATCAGCAGGAAAGCAGCAGTCTCGAGCACGAGTAGGGGAGAAGATCCCCCAGAAGCCCCATGCTCTGCTTTCCGCCTGCGCTCGGGCAATGCCCAGCGACCCGGGGGCTCCCGGCTCCACGGCAAAGCCGATCTCGCTGACTCCCTCTCAGACCTGTCCGGACGCAGCGTGAGAGCTGGTACGTTTAATGGGCTTTGCAGACATGCGATACTATTTATAATCAGCCCTCCTAGACAGTTGTTTGCATACTCCTCCCTGATGCAGCTTCCCTTGAAGAGAGTTGCTACACAATCATTACAAATTGATTGCAAAAGAGCTAACAATCATGATTAAATCATTAAATTCTTGTCTACGCTTCAGAGAGCGGAGAGAAAATTAACTTCCCACCAACCTAATTTTTTCCTGAACATGAAATAATGATTTTCTGCCCGTCTAATTACAAAGCCAACATCTGATCAAGCCGGCATCCAGAGGGGATTATCACATGCACAAGTATTAGACCTCATTACCAGCTTGAGTGCAAAATTATTACATCTTGTAATTGGATGGTGAGATTTATATACAGATCGGCCCGGTTTCTGTAAGATTGTAATTACAAGCTTCGTTGGTTAGCTACTTATCA
>JAWLRI010000685.1:1890003-1919626 GCA_034781795.1 Crypturellus tataupa
GAGCCGCGATCGATGGCGCGGCGAGCGCCTCCCGCTGCCGCCGCCGCCCCAGGGATGCCCCGGGCACGGCCGGGCCTCGGCCTGCGGCACCGCTGCCTCCTGGCACTTCTTGACGCCAACTCCTGAGATCGCTCCGTCACGGCAGCGCACACGACGCAGCCCGGCAGCGTCGTGACGTTTCCAGTCTTCTTGCACGTTCCACCAGTGCGCTTTCAGAGAGGCCATGAGATCACGCGGCTTCTCTTTTCCAGGGAAAATTAAGAGCTTAATCGCACACAAAATGGCCCATGCAGCCCAGAAACCAAGCACACGTCGGTTTGTTGAGGCTATGCTTCTGTAAAGATTTAAGCGACACAGTTGGATCGGGTCTCAAGTCGAAGCCTGCCTCTGGGGCTCAGGTGTAAGGAAGTCTACTGCGCTCAGGATCATCTGTACTGGATATTTATCCACATAAAAACAAAAGACAAGAGAAAGAAACCACAACATAATGTGGTAGCCTCACCACGACCATCACTTTTACTCTTGAGTCCCATGTATGGTTTTTTGGTTACTCTCCTCCACTCCTGAGGACAGCACTATCTCCATCATCCCTCCTCTCCTTGCCCTCCCTGCAAAATTCTGGATGGGGCACAAAAGTCTAGTTGGTGTTAATGTAATTAGTGTTTATGACCCATTACTGTCAGCCTTAAAAGGACAACTGCTTTTTAACACCACAGTACCTGTTAACACACTGCAACCTTTAGAGTAGGTTACTGACACTTGCCTTATTTCATTATTTATCCTGTGCAAATTTGTAGCCAATTAATTTATTTACATCAATACACTAAACAAGACATTGCTGTGACCACTCATTTACATGCTGGTTTCATCCTCCATATGCATCACACTTACCAGGTCAACACGCAAGACATGACAGGTCTACATGGCTCCTAAATGAGGTGGCCTAAAAAATACCTTAAAAGAGACTACGTTCACCACACCAGAAAACACCTCGATCCACTGCTGACGTCAAGCAAGCTTTATTACCATCTCTAATGTGTGAAAATACTGCACAGAACACAACGTAACGTGCATGGAGATTCATGCAAAGTGTTACTGATTGATGTTTCCAAATTATAGACCTTTAGCTAAACAGCATATAGGTTGCGAAAGAGAGAAAATAAAAGGCATTCTATATGCTCTTAATCCAGGACAGCCTAATGGCTAAGCAAGGTATGTGCTTCGCAAGGAACATGGAAGACAGATAGCAGAATCTTATCTGTCCTCATGTACTCTGGAGTAAGAGTAAATCAATGTATATTAGCTGGGAGCTACTGGCAGCAGCCAGACTCTGAGAGTCTCTCCAGGTGCACTGGTAGGCATAAGTAAGAAATATGTGCATTTCGCAGGAAGGGATAAATGGCTCTAACTTGTCCTCAGAGAGCTCTCCTATGTATCAGCATTACTATTCTCTTGATAGATGCTCGTTTCTTACAGTAGAGAGTCATAAATATGGGCTAACTTTTATATCATAGCTCCCAAGTGACTATCATTTTAAATTCTGAATCACTGGAGCTCTTCAAAACCGAGTTAAATTAAATAGAAGGGTGAAACAAGACTGTTTCAAATCCTAAAAACCTGTAGATGTGGCATACTACAGATGCCGTCCCACCACCCCTGCTCTCTGACGTTCTGCGTGATTGGAAAATGCACCCAGCTTTTTGGAAAAAGGCTGCGTCTTCAAATTAAGTCGAGTCACCAAAAAATAGACGGCCGGTATCTGGACTGAGGCCACGTAGGATGGCTCATTTTTCTGACGACGCAGAAGAGAGCAGCATTGGTTAAGACTCACCTCCCGTGACACACTGCAGAGTACATCAAGGAGGAGAAAGCAGGGACTCAAGTGCTCCAAAATTTCAAATATAGTTGTGATTACACAAGCCTCTGTACCTTCTATTATCCCTTCTTAAAATAAGGACAATAATTATCCTCTTGACATTTGGTTCTCTTAAAATTTTTCTTTACAGTCACTCCCAAATACACCTGCTGTGATTCTTGCAACCAAAGCAAGAACTGATGCATTTCTATAATTATATACAATAAAAAACATTATAGTGAAGCATTATCTTCACACCTCTCACTACAGGTTCTGGGGATAAGTATTTCCAACAGGCAGCTATTCCATTTAACAGCAACTAAATCCTCAGATATATTTATTAAAAGCCACCAAGCAATTCATGTTTAATTACTTCATAAAAGAAACAGAAGCAATAGCGGAGGAAGAGTTAAATACTATACTAAAAGGAAGAAGCTACAACTAATCACAATTAAGAGGAAGTCCCAGGCTATTTAAATGCTACAATCCAATTATATCAGGTAAAATGAATTACTCCTTTAATGCTGACTTTATATGAAGATACCTTCTTATTGCTCTCATTAATAATCATCAGACATCATTTTAGCCCATATTGGCTGCAATAACATTTCTATTAGCATCATGGTGTAGCAAGGCTGACAATTAAAATAAAAAATAAATCAAACCCAGAACTGAATAAATGTAATTATAGTTCAGAAAAGAGCTTTTATGACTATTTGATTAGTCAACCGAACAGTACTTATCTTTTAAATCTTAAACTTGAGTTAAATGAAATTTTAGACTTCTTATTACAGTAGTTCCTGAAAACCAGGGATATAGGTGGCAGATGTTTTCTAGAGTTATTTAGCTGTCACAGAACTGCTATGTAGTACATTACCTTAGAAGGATCAACTAAAATGGACTTAATGGGGCTGGATACTGTCAGACCATGCACTATTACAGGAGGCGTTTATTAAAAAAGGGGCTACTGAGGACGTAAGGGACCGGGTGCCCGCGCTCCTGCGGCCCTGGACAGTATGTGCCATTTTCTGCCTCAAAGATCTTATCACAGAAGAATATAAAGTGCTAAATAACGTGTCCCCAAACCACACATAAATATGAATGCTGCTGTCGCCTAGCCCACCTGGAGACACCTATCCACACGGGATGAGCGGAGCAGTAAACTCTTTCTGGCTTGTAAGATTTCCATAGGGTGTAAATAAGCATCCAGTATTTGTGGCACAGAGTGACCAGATGCATTTTACAACATATACTGGCTCATTCTGGGTAAAACAAAGTGCACTGACAGGGAGCCAAGAACGAGACTTCCAAAAAGGTGAGAATTTATTTTTGGGCAAAGAGCAACTTAGTGTGGTGGTTTCCTCAACCAGCACAGGGAACACTGCCAGCCCCAATTGTGCTCAAAGGGATATGAGAAGGTTTGGATACTTATAAAACAAATATTTGATCAAATATACATCATTATCAAGTTTTCCCCAGGAACGTGCACAATTTTTACTTCCAGCCTTGAATGTTTGATGCTGAGAATTTGAGTGTAACTCATTTACACAACAAAACACACAGGATTATTCTTTTCTTTTCCCTTCTTATTTTTAAGGAGGGAAGGAAAGGTATTCTGATAAGAGCTCCTATATATTCAACTTTTGCCTCCTACACTGAAAACTCATATTTTAAACTCCTTCTAAACTTCAAAAGATCCATAGTTTAAGCTACACAGTTAGGAATCAAATCCCTACTACCATAGAAGATCATCACAACAATTACATTTCCATATTCTCATCTCTTACATCAATACAATGTTACTAAAATCACATTTGAAAGCAAAGGTCTGCTTTCTCCTAGGAACAAAAGTAACAGGAACTGCAGTTGTAGAAGGATTTACAATTTTCTTTGCTGAAAGATTACCAGCTAACAAGAAATAATTTAAAAGCCAGCTATAAAAATTCTGCCTTAACTCTTCTTTCAGTAAATTAAAGTACAATTTGGTATAACCAGATATCATAATACTCTCATATATATAAAAAAAAAGGGAAATAAATTTTTGAAATAAATGATTAACAGTCTGTAAAGTCACCCTATTCCCACTAATCTTTCAACAGAAGTTGGCCACCAGAACCAGCACTTTCTAGCAGCCCTTCTTTGGTTGTTGCTGCATCTCACAAGAAGCACATATAGGCTGCCCAAGTTACTCATCAAAACCAAATCAGGCAATTTTAGAATGAAAACTCAAGAAGAGGTATCTATGCAGCAGAAAGATGACAAGTGTATCCAAAGGAAAAGTTTTGGATTCAGAGCCACCTCAGGACAGCAGGTTCTTTCCAGAAGCTTCACTAAAGCCCACGTTCTGCTTCGCACGCCACATTGTACAACCTGTGCATCAACTTGGTTGAATCTGGATACGCTCATTACACTGCAGGTCAAACAGTGCACGCAGGCCTCCTGTCTGCACTTACGGGAGGAGGAAGAGTGAGGCAGACACGGTCCTCTCCTTTCCTTCTCCAACACAAGCCAAGCAGCGTTTCAGCAACGGAATCATCTGCATTTTTATTGCCTCTAGACACACACAAGTTTCTTAGTTGCCAAGTTAAGCACAAGAATCCTTTGGCAATCATTCAAACTCTGCTGATTTTTTTTTCCCTCCGGAGGCTAAACTCAGCACTGGAGGGTCTAATTAAGCCTAATTTGCAGTCCAAGCGTGTTGGAAGATGATGGGTGCTGCAGCATCTTAAGCCCTGCCAGATGCATTTAAGCTTCACTTTCAATCACTAACTTCCTACACTGCTTTTTGAATGCAAGGTGATTTTTAAAAGCAGCAGGGCAGCTCTCTTCTCCTCTTTCCCTCATCATCAGCCTGAGAAGATATGTTTCAGTGGCTGCATGTACCTGAGCTCATTAAGCTAAACTAAAGCAGCTCAGTGCTAAACTAGACTTGATGTTCCAATTTGACCGGACACAAATTTATGTCCCCCAAAGCTGCAGAGTCGGATTCATTGGACAGAGACATCTCTAAGTTGTAGGAGATTCACTGTGCTTGTGAAGGCAGATCTTTGACAGCTTCAAAACATAGCTTGGATTTTGATTCAGTCAGCCAAGCCTCACAACCACAGGTCCATGGAACAGAGTCTTCCATCACATAGATGAGCACTAACTTCAGCAAGGGCTCAACAAGCTGCTTCCAGTGAAATTTAGGATTCAATATAGCCAGATGGAAACCACCTTTTCAAGCAAGTGGAGACAACATGGCCATCTTCCTGTCTTTGTAACTCAAGTGCTTACCAGCCTCAAAATAACCAAAATATTCATTTAGCTCATGTCAAGAGTTTGCATTAAATCTAAGGACATTAGAAGAAACCAGGAACTCGGGAGCATTTCAGCGGAGCTCACAGGTTTGTCCCAAAACTCCTGCTGCTGATGGAAGAGAGCTTTCCATCAAGTCCAAAATGAATATAAAGCAGAAATTTGTATCAAAAGCAAAATATCACTTCTGGAACAGCCCACATTCCTAGTTCAACATCACCACATTTACTTTCTTCCTCATGAAGAACTGTACTTGCCACTCAAAAAAAGAAAAAAGAAAAAAGAAGGAAAGAACACACCCAAACCATGAGCCGACTCCAACCCCCAAGGCCTCCAGCTCAGCCCCAGCACTCCCTGCCCCACATCAGGCCTTCAAGCAACCCGGTCAATGAGCCCTGCCACAGGCAGGGCGCACCAAAAGGGCAGGCAGAGACACCTCTAACTGCTATTTCACAACTGTAGTCTCTTGAGGACAGAGACCTGTTTGCAACTTGCAAATTACAACAGTTTAAGATTTGCAAAAATAAAATAAAAGCGTTACGTTGCTTTAGCAAGTTTTCAGTGCTGCGCCGCCTGTTTGCCAAGAGCTCTGCATTGCTATTCCTTTTGGAAATGTCCATATTCCCATTAAAAAGGCCAAAGCCCTCTGTAGAACAAATATAAGTAATAGATATCCAATATACTAATTTGGGGGACAATTCACACATTGATTTTTAGCAGCTTAACATCTCCAGACGATTTGTTTTGCGTTCTTCTGCTCTCCAATCATTTTTAAGAGAAAAGCCAGGTTTTGGTTTCAGCGTAGATTTCTTTCAATCCTTGCAGCTTTGACTGTTGATTATTTTATAAAGCCACAGAGAACAGTTTACAAGGAACCAAATGGGTAATCATTATTCCCCATCAGCAACGAGCTGTGACTTGTGTAAATTGCATAATAAATTAGGTATTTTGAGATAAATGAATTTACAATAAACTATCACAGACTGAAAAACTCTACTTCTTGTCTCCAAAGGCACAAGCTCTGGTTAAAATCAGCCACAGGTAGTTAAGTGATTATAAACTGTAAAAATAAATCAACCTGATATAATTGCTCCAAGGAAAAAATTACCAACATATTTAAAATTTCAGCAGTGCACCTTTTCCCATATCCATTTGGCATTATCTAATTACCTTCACATTTCATTTCCATCAATGATATGACCTGTATTTTCCTTTTATAACTGTCAGGGAGGGGGTGGGCGGGTGCAGCGCGGGCCCAGGGTGATAAATCAGCCCCACCATTAGGACCGAAATGGCTCATCGCTGCAGCTCTAAATCCAGGATTTATAAAGATGTCTAGGCCATATAGCACACTTGTGGACACCATAATAAATTCATGAGCACATTGCCAAGGCAAACTACTTCATTATGTGGCAGGCTGCTGGCCATTAATCTAGCGGAGAGAGATTCCTGGGAAACTGAGACTGCTTGGAAATTTATGCAGGCCTAAAGTTACCCATTTCATTATGGATTTAATCTGCTCTTTCTGCCAGAGTGCATGAAAGGTTTTTACAGTTTAGATCAAGTGCTTGTAACTCCCTATTTTATATTATTTCTTCAACAATAATGTCCTAATTTTCTTCTCAAAAACTATTCAAACTGAATGCCTTCACGCTTGCCTTCCTCTAATATTACACTAGATAAAATATTTATATAATCAATTGACAAAGAGCAATTTTTTCCCTTAAATGTTCCATTAACATGTAAATTTTCATATGATCTTTATCTCATAGGCAAAATGTGCTGCGCAATGGCCACCACCTCCTTCCAGGCAGTTAACCCTTTGGTTGGCTGTAAAGAACCCAGATCAGAACAGGCCCAGCGGCCTCGTTTCTAAGGCTCCTAGAGGTCCCGTGTTTCAATTGCTATTCACCGAAAGATGATGTAGTTCATCGAGTCATTTGCTCTCCCTTTTTGATGGCTCCTTCTCCCTCTCACACACGTGCACAAGAGACATGCATGTGTTTTACATTCTATTCCTGTAACTAAAGGATTTCAAATGACCATTTTCAGCCTCATCCTAAAGAGTTTAAGCAAATGCCACTAGTAATTCAGAATATTCCAGAGGATGCAGTGACTCTGATATATGGAATTATATTTGAGACCAACTATAAAAATAAATTTATGCTGATCTTAGCAATTGCAGATTACTATCTTCTGTAAATAAATATTTCTTCACATTCCAGATGGCCACGTTAATTTATAATCATGCGTATGTCACTAATTGAGAAACCAAGCCCATAAGAATTTAAGTGATTTACTCACATAATGACACATGATGGACAGACCAGAAATAACCCAGGAGCTGGAAAAATAAATACATGCCAAAAACACTTCATACTATCCTGTTTTCTTTCATTTTCGCCATTCTTTGCTAATATAACCACATGAGAACCCCAAGCCATGCACTAGGGAAGATACTGCAGGGCCTTGCTGAACAGAGGTCGGAAAGGTTGCATGGGCATTTTAGGCTGCTCCTGAATTAATGGTTAAAGCCAATTTTTATGGTGCTTCACGTGGACGCCTTTGAAACCATGACGGCAAACATGTCCTGTCCCAATCCTCCTCCCAGTCCCGGTACCTGCCACAGGACAACACACACAGGATGAACCCAGTCACAGATCCAGCACCTGCTGACCACCAACCTCACGTCACGACGCAGCTCTTAATGCCACATCCTTCCATCTTGCACATCGATCTTCATAACAAGAGATGATTACAGAGCCAGAAAGCACAACAGAACACGTATCTGATATCTTCTTTTCCTCTCCACTTCTGTTAACAAGGCAGGGAGCACATTTCAGTGATCACCTTCTCTGAAAGCACATGGAGCCTAGGACTGTTGACTCCCCAGGTGGATTTTGGTGATGACCAACCTAGTCTCTCATCTGTGCAGACTCATTCTGCATGAATAAAGTTTCCATCCACTCTAAAGTATCTGTTTATATGACTCAGCTGCCATGAAATAAAACTTATGCTCTGAGTGGAAAAAAATAAGCCACCTCTGCACCTTTTGGAACAAGAACAAAACACACACAGACTATCCTTTTCCTTAATTCCATCCCATTTGCTATACCAAATAAAGCAAAACTACCTTTCGTATAAGTCATTATTCTACTACCGTCACCCAAAGAACAGAGAATGCAAAATGTACCAATCTCTTTATAGCAGAGTGCAGAGATTTTTGCAAAGAGATGGAGGTTCAGATTCAACAGCTCTTTACATCTGTCTTGCAGAGACATCATAGCCCAGGTTTGAGATTTGCTCTCATGCTCAAGAAAAGCTCTGTATTCTGTTTGCCCATTTCCGCCCCCCCCCCGCCTCAAAAAATAGTATCTCTAACAACCCAAAAGACCTCTTCAAAACAGGGACCAAGTCAGTCTCACAATGATATAAAATTCCTCTTGTATTCAATTACATTGACCCTAAAAACACAATAAAATCAGCACTAGCTAGTCATTTACTTATTACACTTAAAAAATACATAATAGTTTTATTCTGTAGAAGATTAACCAGAAAACAAACGAAAAAAAAGAATCAGGAACATGTAAGAAGTTAAAGAATGAACTTTAACAAGTCTTTCAGTAAAAACTCCAGCACTTTCCAGTCAAAGGATATTTGGTATCAACCAAGGGGTTAGACATAAAACTGTTTTTTACTGTTTCTTTTAATAATATTTTTTTAGCTTGCGAGAAATGAAGTAAGACATCTTTCATATTGCTACCCTTAAACTAAAAGCCTTGGCAACTGGCTGCACAAGCCTTCCCTTTGGTCTCCTACATTAACAATCCTGAAGTAACCGCCCCAGAGCTTCCTGAACCCTGGGCCTTTGGGTTTCCACCGCCACGGACACCCTCCCCGTGTTCCTGGAGATGCTCTCAGCGCTGCTCAGGTGACCAGGACACACGTTTTAGGAGTCACATTCTTCCAAAGTTAAAGCCCCCAAAGTACTTTTTCGTATCACTATCAACGGTCCCAGGAAGGAAGCTAAACCCCACGGTGTGTACGAAGGTCACCTGGGGTAACTCTAAGTTTCCCAGTGCCCAGACCTTTCTCCACTTTATTTTTTTCTCTTTAAGAAGAGAAGAAAAACAGGGATTTTCTGGAGTTTGAAAAATAAGACAGTGGCCCACGGCCCATGGGTGCCAGGATCTCATCGTGACCTGCCTTTAAGCCCCAAGTCATTTAATTCATCCCGCTGGGGGAATTTCCCAAATGCCAAACACATAAGAAACTCTCAGGAACTTCTAACCCAAGTTAATCAGGGCTTCTTCCTTAAAGCACGCTCACTATTCAACTTCAGTCATTTTATCACTTTGGGACTAAGCTCTTCCAGTGTTTAACACACTAACACTACGTCCTTTTGGGGAAACTCTAGGCAAACAAGTGACTGACTCTTACTTCACACCCTCTGGTTTTCAAGACTTATGTATCTTGCTGCACATAAAAATAAATTTCCACCAGAAAGCTGAACAAAATCCAAGGTTTTAGCTACATTCAATCCATCTAGGCCAATGCAAATACAGGAAATATAATATAGCTTAGCAGCGTAAAAGCATATAAATCCTACAAAATATTTCTGGAGGCAGCAGTCCATGCCAAAATGCCAAGAATAACGTGTCTAATAATATATATACTTTTTTTTTTTAATGTAGACAACACAAGTGATGTTTACATATCTAAATTTATACCTCCAGTCCCCCCCCCTGCCCGTTCCAAAGGATGAAGATATGATTCCTAGCAGACCTCAATCACCCACTTAAGCTCCTGCCAACTAGACCAGCAAAGCAAATGGGTAGATAATTGTTTTCATTTTGACCTGTCCCACGCAGCTCCTGCCTGTCCTGCTGGCTGGTGCGTTCTGGGGGAAGCCCTGATTCAACCTCCCTGGCAGAGGGGGATGAAGCGAGGAGCCGTCCGGGTCACTGCAGTCTGAGCCGCCTGCGCCAACCTGGGCTCTCCGGGGCGCAGAGCGGTGTGAGCTCAGGGGATGCTGACTAGTACCCCTAGCTTGTCCATTAAATATTGAATTCAGCCAGAAAAATTGCAAAAGGCACGCACTTTAAATACAAATAAGCAAAGTCAACTTAAAAAGAATGTTCGGGAGGGAAAACAGGAGGAAAAAAAAAAAAAAAGCAGATGATCAGAGCTCCGAGATGAAAGCTGCCAACACTTTCTTACCAGGGGGTAGAAAGCCATACTCGTTTAAACACTTCATGTTCAATAAGAGCCGGGCCTTTACACTGCTGGCAGAACTGGTCCTTCAGGTTGCTGAAGTTAAACTAGGCTGGCAGTGCCAAAAAGCGCCGCGGCGCTTGCCAAGGAGCCGGCCCCGAGCGGGGCCGCGGCCACAGCGCCCCAAAGGAGCCGCGCTCCCGCAATCCTAAGGAATTCCTGGAGAGCGGGAAACCGAGCGTAAGGAACGGCTGTAACGCGATCGAGTTGCAGAGCCGGCGTGCCGAAGGGATTTGCATTTTGCACCTGATTCTGGGGGTGGTGCAAAGCAGCCTCCGCGGCTTAAAACCCAACTGCGTTTGGCTCTTACACTTAAACATGCACGGTCATTGTGCAGTCACCTGTCTGGGTTAGGGCAAATCATCAAGACAAAAACAGCAATAGAACAAACTAAGTTCCAAAAATAGTTGGAAATAAATATGTTCAAGATATATTTAATTATATTTATCATATTAAATCTAAAAACATATCCAATAATATTTCTATCTTTTTCAAACTAAGGTTTTAAGAGGGTCCTGCCCCGATATAGTCGAGTCTTACTTTATGCCTGGTCTAGGAGGAGGCACCGCTACCCTGTGTGTTCCCATGCTGTACCACAGGCTCAGCCCAAGGGGAATCCTCACAGCAGACTAACCTGAGCAGCGGCCACAATAGGAGTTAGTGGCCACAGTAATAAACGTTATTTGCTCTGCATCTGACCTTAAAGACCTGCCCCCCTTGGGGATGTTCCCAGGTCTCCGTCTTCCCCAGCCCCAGTCCCTGGGAGCCTTCGGCCCCACTGGGCACTGGAGCATCCTCCCCAGCCCGTTCCCTGCACGCATCCCGGCCGGCACCGCCTCGCCAGGAGCTAACGGCAGCTCCCTGCAGCTTTCCCTGCACAAACAGCGCTTGTTTTTTAATAAATAAGAACAACTTCTTGTGCCACACACACCAGCCCCCAATTCCCACAGCACCTAGAGTCCTTAAGGTGAATAATTTTTCTCAGCTTGCCCGTTGCAAAACCCGTTCAGCAAAAGATTACGGACCTTTCAGTGCCATCCAGGCCTGGAATGCGACTCCAGGCTCGGGAGGGCTGGGCAGGGGCTGACGGGCAGCCCTAAACCCCGTTATTCAGCAGTACAGGAGCGAGCACCAGGGCAGGATCACTGCAGCTTCACTAAAACAGAGGTGCCCTTTTCTTACGCACCCACGTGAGTTCTTTATGGAATAAAATGCATCTGTGAATCCAAGGGCAGCTGCAGATTTATGTTCCCACTTAACCCTGCCCAAGATGGGTAAGCAGAGGCCCAGAGCTCAGCTCAGGAACAGATTTACAGGGGTGGAAGCAGGTTCCCTCCTCTGGCCATCGCAAGGGGATTAGCAGCTGCCTCTGCTCCTCCTAACAAGGAGCAAATAGACTCAGATGCAGCTTAGCAGCACCTCGTTAAACACCTAGCCACGTCTAACACCATCCTGGGGAAGCACAAAGGTCCCAAAAGCCCAAGGAGCTTCCATGGTCCCACTGCAGCACCTAGATAAGGCGCTCTGCACAGCTCCTTCCCACCACAGCCACATGCAAACTCAAGGGCCAAGGGCTGCCAGACATCACGACACACCAGGTACCTTCTGTCTGCACCCTGAATTAACCCAGGTTATCACTTTCTGCCATCACTGGGGTACATCTGCTCTCCCGATGACACTGCTCTACTTTAGAAGATACTTTTGGTTTTCCATAGCCACATTCAGCTTCCAGGTTTAACAACTTGAACAACAGGAATAACAGGCCTGGGGAAAAGAAGAAGAAGAAAAAAAAAACACACCAGGAAATCTGCTGGTTCCATCCAAAGTTATATGGTCAAGTCGTCCTTCCTGCATATAAAATGCAATGTGAACCTGCCGGTTATTGAAGATTTTCCCCTGTCCTTGGGGAGTTTCTGTCCATTTTAAAAAGGAATTTTAAAACGGATGATAACTTTTTAAGTGACTTTTCAGAACATGAAACATCTGCATTTCCGTGCTGCAAATTCCAAATCCGAACACTGCCTTCCTATCTGAAAGGAGATGATGGGTCCCAGATTATTTCTTTTTCTGCAAATATTTCTTTAATGGGGACATTCCCCCATTTTTATCTCCAAAGCTTATTTAAGTGCTGAGTGAAACTTTTCAGAGGGGGCAAAGTCCTCCCAAAGGCTGAAAAACTCAACAATTAAGAAAAA
This sequence comes from Crypturellus tataupa, assembly GCA_034781795.1. NCBI lineage: Eukaryota > Metazoa > Chordata > Aves > Tinamiformes > Tinamidae > Crypturellus > Crypturellus tataupa. The sequence continues at coordinate 1,902,625 of JAWLRI010000685.1, forward strand.
AAGTACACCACACATTAGTGTTTACATCCAAAATTAATCCTCACAAAAGCAGCAGCACCTCTTTAGTTTATATGCTTGTAAACAGGAAAACCATTAAATTAGGAGTTCAGTCCCAAGTGCATGTTAAATGGAACCAGAAAAGCTAAAAGAGTTCTGCTCAATTTTCTGTATTACTGCGGTCTTGCTTTTTCTTTCAACGCTTGCAACATGCATTCAGGACGAATACCTCCACATCAGAAAATAGCATCAAAAACCAAGGACATTAACAAGCTCAAAGGGGCATCTAGGGGTTGGGATGTCTGAAGTGCTCACGCGTGCAGGTGCCCAGCTGCGTGCGGGACCCGATCCTCCATCCATCCCTCCCTGCTCCACGAGGGCAGCAGGCACTGCTGGCGTCAAACAGGCCCTCACGCTTCGAGTCAAACACAATCAGGGCTCAGGCTGAGCTGACAGCAGCGGCAATCGCCCCGCGGAGACTTTGGGAATGTGCCGGGCAGGGGCCTTTGATGTGCGCGGCCCTTCCTGGCAGCCTCCTGCTCCGGGGAGGGCTGCAAGGGCTCCTCGCTGCTCCTGTCTCCCTCGTTAGTATTTTTAAGTGCCTCTCCAGGCAATGGCCTAGGAAATCCCTCTCTCTGTCACTTACTCGCCCCAGCCAAAGGCACATACGGCACCTTGGGGGCCTCTCCAAGGAGGACGGGAACTGACGCAGCAGTTGTGTGATTCAACCCCCGCCTGTGCCGAGAGCCTCCCTTCCATGGGCTTCCCTCTCTGTCCTAATTACTTCTCGACTTAGTAAATTTGGGGAAAAAGAACAAAAACCACTCCCATTCCATCCTGCAAAAACATTTCAATTTTGGTTTGTGTTTCAACCACGGGATCACTCGCACCACGGAAGGGGCTGCAGGGAACCGCTCTGCTCCCGTATGACATTCAGGAGCGCTGCCCGATAGTCCTGAGCTGGGCTCCCACCTCCAGCCATCCCAACCCCGCCGGCACTCAGCTTGGGCCACACGTTCTCCCAGCCCAGCGCCCCCAAGGCGTTTCGCACGGCTGCGTCCCTGCTTTCCCACTCTCCAAGCGGGAATTCGCCATGGCGGGAGGAGCAGAGGATCCCTGTGAGCAGCACCCAGCGCCCGGCAGCCTCAAGCACCACCCGACTACAACGCACAGGGACAGACCACCACAACTGCATGCGCTTACCAGGCAAGTTACACTCCCATTATGTACCAGGAGCATTTCAGAGAGGAAAAAGGTATCGCATTCCTATAGGAAAGGATCTGTAGGAATCTTCAAGCATAACCGCGAGGTCATTTTTGTGGTTCTAATGGAGTTTCTCAATAGATTGTTGCAGGTTTGGCCAGCACTTTATCCTCATTCTGATGCCTTTCCTGTGGGCAGTCCCCAGGGTTCATGTATGGGACCACAATCAACACAGTGAGATTTGAAGCCATCACGTTAAAACTTCCCTATCAGGACACGGTCTTTCTGCTGACATTGAGCACAAAGATCAAAGCTGCATCCCCACCTTAGGCCTTGTTTTCAACGCTGGTGGCTCGGGATGCTGCCATAAGGACAAGCGTGGCCCGAGCTTGGTGTTTCATTTATGGACAAGGCTCTAACTTCCCCCTGACTGTACAGCTCTAAGATAAAAAACATTGATACATAATGGAATTAACTCCTGTAACTGAAATGCAGGGACTTACTTATTCATAAAGTCAGAGCATCCTTTCATTTTGCACTATATTACTTGCAAATAAAAACAGCTGCCTGCTCAACTACTGCTAAGCAGCAGTGCCTGCAATATTATATATTAACTACACCTAGAAATTGCTTATATTATAAGCATATATAGCTACAGGAACGTTTGGGCCCAAGCTCAGGAAGGACTTGGATTTATCTTTGGCATAGAAAATGATATTTTTGCTGTTTTCTAATGAGCAAGCTTGAGCCGATCCCCTTGCCAGAGATTTGTCTCTTGTGTATCTTTGGATCTTTCCTCACTTGCGAGTTAAAAACAGAAAAATTGTCCAGATTTAGGAAAGCTCCAACCAAGAAAAACTAAATCACAGTTTAATGGGGTGCCTATGCTAGACACTTGGCTAAACACTGACAAATCTGAGCTCTGAATCTTCAGCGTCTGTACACAGCAACGTCCTTTGGCCAGGGAATGGAGGGAAGAGCGGCTGTAAAACACTCCCATCTCACAGGGGTAGCAGCAGCTCAGGGGCGGCAGGTACTAAACCCACAGTCAGCTACTTTGGCACAGAGGAGACTGCCCGAAAAGCAGCTTCCAGGAGGAAGAGCGAGCTGCAAGGCCCCTCACCTCCTGCGCGAGCGGGAACAGCTCCCCGCTCGGTACACAGGGAGACTTGTGGGCACTGAGCCCAGGCCCAAGGGCGCACCGATCCCCTGTACCCCAACAGCCAGGCGCGTCCTCCGCACCCTCACGGGACACCCTTCCCCGGCACAGGCGCCTGGGCACAGCCCCAGGCTCGGCCACACGTGTGCAATCAGCCCTTGGAACGGGCCCTTCTCGACATGAGCAAAGCTTCTCCATCCCCCTTTGCTCACTGCCGTAGCCCTGGCATTCCTGGAGACACAGGAGTGGGAACGAGGGGACTCGCACAGCGCAGTTAAACCTCCCAGCGCTCCAACACCACTGCCTTCGGCTGCTGGGATTCCTGCGGGAACACCAAGGGATTGGAAGGGCGATACCCACAGCGAGAGGCTGACCCGAGCGGCACGGAACACGGTGCTATCGGGGCCGCAGCTGCTCCCATGCCCAATCGAGGCAAAAGGGCTCCCCAATATCAGGTAACACCTCAGAGAAGATGGATTTGCTCTCTGGCCACATGACTCCTTAATACAAATAATATATGTGCACCCATTTATAACAGGTGTTTAATCTTTGACAGCTTTTCTGGCCAGGGGAAATTCTAGAGCGTTCTCCTTCCTTGTCACCGTTATAGCACTTAACTGCTGTTTTTCTTTCCTCTCTCAAAAGGGGAACAGTTCTCAGGGGCAGCAGCGGGCTTTTCGGGCTGTAAACCCGCCTTGCACAGACACGTAGCCTGTTGAGCAGCAGGACATGTTTTATGGGGCCATTAATACCAGCCCGGGAACACCGCGAGGCTCCAAGCACCATCAAACACCCCGGGGGAAATCCGCGTGCGACTTGCAACGCCGCAGCTCCCTGCTTAAACAATCCTGGAACTGGCTTGCTAGGTTGTAACTTGCACTGGCTAGAGGGCTGTGCTGTCCCACCAGAAGCCAAGCACGGAGCAAAGGAACAGGAGGAAGAAGCTTTTCTGGCAGACAGCTCTGTCCTGAGGACACGGTCCTTGGTTGGCTACAAACTCTTCCTCCGGCACACGCCACCGCGGATGCGCTGATGGCGGTGGAAGCCAAAGAGAGGTGCAAACACAGAGGATCTGCAGGCAAGCAGGCAGGGTTTGTGTTCTCTCTCTCTAAATGCACGTTATTTATCCTAACACACTGCAGCTCTCGGGATCTTTGCACATAAATTTCAATGATTCTCTCTGTTTAGCATAATAAACTAAAATAAATACACTAGAAAGCCAATATGCCAGAAGTGATGAATTGGAGATATTTAACACCTTAAAAAAGTATTTTCTAGTAACACACATCACTTCCCTCAAAACAGAAGCTGGACAACAACCCAATGACCTCTTTAGGTTAGGAACAGGTGTTGTCCCAGGCTCAGTCCTCTCTGCTCCCTTCTCTCTGCTTAGTGTTTCCTTGGTGCGCGCATGGAGTGCATCCCACCAACGTGGGCAGACCGCTGTTCACTCCATCCCAACCAGCTTCCACCTCATGGTACAGGCAGCAAAGCAGCCCACTGCCACCTCGGGCACAACCTGCACTTCACTTGGTGACAGCTGGGAACCTTTTCCCGCTTTTCCCTGTTTTCCGGTCGCGGTGACCTCTGCCAGTAGCGGCAAGGCCACCACGGCGGTGTGAGCACGTGGAGAGGGATGCATCCCCATTAGCCGGCCCAGCACTTGCCCACCACCGCCACGTTAAACATGTCAGGGAATATCAATTTATTTGATTTCTGAGATCCAATTAACACATAAAATGTAGCCATAACAATTATACTACTTTTTAATAACAGCTGAGCAGCTACAGCCTTCCTGCATCCTCTCAAGCGCTTTCACATGTATCGGGGATGACATGCTATGCACCAAGGAGGTCAAAAACTTCTAAGGGAAATTGTCCAAAAGTCTGAGGACACCAAAAACGCCATTGGCACTTGACATAATTTATAGCCCTAAAGAGCTAAGAAACAGGAAAAGGTTGATGTAGTAATAACATTAGCAGGAACTGGAGTCCATGCGAGCCAGCGCTAAATAAAGTGCCAATCAATAGCGCTTTTATTAGCGGCTGCGATCAATGGCTAGCGGGCAGCCCGGCCAATTACGCTTATCGACGGGCCGGCGCGGCAGGAAACGCGCTCTCCTCAGCTCCCTTTTCCGGGCGGGTTTATCGCCGCATTCCCACCGGGCCATCCCGGGGCATCCCACCAAGCCTGATGAGAAGCAGGCGGGAGCTGTCTCGCTATCCCCAACCCCAGCCAGCCGCGAAAGCCCGCGGACTCGGCGGTCACTTGCAAAGCGACATCTTCCTTTGACCTCTATGTGGAGTAGAAGGGGCATCCTGCTGGGTGAAGACAGAGAACTAGTAAAGGAAGAACGTGCAAGGCCTCATCAAGACCATTAGCAGTCCAAGATCACCTTTGGAAGTGAAACTGTTGGCTTCTAATTCCTGCATGCACTGCACAAGCCACTAGAGTATTGCTCTTGGTAGAGAAACATGAAAACAGTAGAAAAACAAAAATTTTAGTGTCGCATTGTAAATGCTGGTGAAGGTAAGTTGGGCTTCAGTCTCCAACCATGCGCAGGCACATCAGGTATTTATCCATGTGAGCATCCTGCTCCCTGCCTCGTTATCTCCCTGCCCCATTATCTCTTTCGGGAGGAAGAGGTTAGCAAACCCGATAACAGCGGGTCTTGGCGCAAGCAAGCAAAACACCACGTGGTCAGCACAGGCAAAGAGAAAACACAGCAGGCACGGGCAGTAAAGATTACATTCTGCAAAGCATCACGTACAAATTCAGCAGCCCAGATGCTGATTTCCCGCTGATGGGAAGGGGGAACGATTCCTCCGTGAGCCGGTTGCTCAGCACCAGCCCCACCATCAGCAGGACTAGGGAGATTCACTCCCCTCAGGGCTGGGGCCTTCCATTTTTTTTGCCAGAACTCAGCAATAGGGCAGTTCAGTAGGTTTACAGCCCTTAAACTGAGATGGGTCTGACACATTTAGACCTTTACAAGCACTTGGCACCTCCAAGAGTAGGAGGAAGAATTCCCGGTGTGTATGATCGCAGGTACATGGGTACTACAGCAGAGCTCGCTTCTCACCAGCATATCACACCATACCCCAGTTGTACCCAACTCGGAATGTGTTCTAGCAACCTACACAAGTCGCCTTAAGAGTCAGTCAGACAGTCCTTGCTTTGCTCTAGGAAGTCTCTCTCCTTAGCACCATGCCACAAGCTGCTTTGGTTGCCTTGTACAAGAGAGTTTCATCTGGGAGGCCAAGCACAGCAAATTACATAACTTTACATCCCTCTCTGCAAGTGTCACCGAGTCCCCTGTCCCCACGAGACTGCGCACAAGGTGGCTCTGCTGGGCACCATGTAAACCAACATTTAATACCGTGGCCTTGGCCAAAATTCATCGTAGGTGACATACGTGCAAGTTACTTTAACTCCCTACAGAAACCTCAGCACAGACCAGGAACCCATTTGCTCGCAGTTGTAGTCGCCTAGGCTCATGAGACACACTGGAAGTAGTTTTAGTCCTGGACCACTATATCACAGTGGGAGAGGACAGAAGCATCGCTTCCACCAAAAGCAGAGAATTGGCCTTATTTAGGCTAATCAGAAGTATAATCTCAGCTATTCTGTCCACAAGACCCAGAACGTGGGATGAGACCTGGCCACGAGTGCCTCTGTAACACCAGAGAACATAGCCTTAGCTTGGGTTGTGCTGGCTGGCTAAATTGAACAAAATCAGGTGAAAAACCCCCACAGGGCTAAAGCTTTCCTAGTAGGACTTCCAATGGGATACATGGGACTTGTCTTCTCATGTTCTGGTAAAGTCAAAGCTTAGATTTGATCTTCTTTAGAAGCCTGGAGAAGACCTCTTCCAGCTCAGGACACCAAGACAAAAGCCCCAGAAGCCCCCTGTAATTCTGACGGGCCACTTGCACTAGGTTTGCCTCCTAGTTTTTGCTGGTTACAGGCTCTAGCCTTGGAGTCTTATGAACTAAGTCAGTTACAGCTTAAGAGAAGTCAGTATGCTGCAAACTCAAGACTTACTAATATAATTAACAAGTTGAGGTTGAAAAATACAAGTATGAAGGTTTTATTAGTGGGGAGAGTAGACCCTCAACAAAACATCCCATGACAGAATCCAAAACATCCTAAACCTCCGCTTCAAAATCAATAGTTAGAATAAAAGATCTAGAATTATTTCCTCTTCCCCCTCAACCTATCTTCAGCCAGAATCCCTAGGGCAATAGCTGGATACTAACTGCAAATCACACTCAGCTGAAAAGCCAAAATCTTCATCAAAATTTCCCTTCTGAGAATCCACCTTAGTGTTAAAACTGAGGCGGATCTCTAAGAAATGAGAAATTCATAGGGGGACACCCATGAGCATGGAAGGTGGAGCCTGGGAAGGAACTCGCGACTTCTCCTCCCATTTCAATATGCTTTGTGCCTTTTTTTGGTATGGTTACATCCCTTCCGGCACTGTGCAACAGATGGGAGCATTTGGTTTTTAAAAGGTTTTTATTTTCCGATTTCAATTTTTCAGATGTCATTTGAATCTGTTACAATACCCTTCTCCGGTGAAGAGGACACATTGTGTTAAGCTTCATTTTCAAAGGCTGAAACCCAACAAGCAATCAATCATTTAGTGACACCTTCATGCTTTCACCAATTTGAAAAAATATTTTTTGTGGCTGCTGAAAAAAAGAAAATGAAAAAAGAAATGCCATAGACAGAAACAGAGTCACTTACTCTGCCACATATCAAAACATTGAGACTGTGGGGAGATGAGTGAAGAATGTTCATTTATTTTTTCTGAAACTCAACCCAACTCTTTTGGCGTGCGCGCCCGGAAGTCACGTAAGATGTCTTTTATTGTAAACACAATCTTTCTGCTGTGGTTTGCGTTACAATTAGGGTCGATTTGAGCAGTCACAAACCTGTCATTTCTGAGCTGCTTTCTTTAAGAGTCAAGGTTGCTTTGTTCTTTAATTTTCTTAACTCCCTTTCCTCCACCACCACCCCCCCTTTTTTTTTTTTTTACTGCCAGATAAGTGCTCCAGTGGCTGCATTCCTGGGGAACACTGACATCCAGTGGAGAGCTGGGGTCATCCCCAGAGTCAAGCACATGGACCCCAAGACCATGACTCCGTTGAGACAAACGCCCAAGGTCTAGTGGCCACGCGAGATGCCTCAAAACACAAACAACCGCTGAGCTTCCCTGCTCAGACAAGACGACTCTTGTCTAAGAGGCCTTCTGTAAAAGGCAGAATGACCTCGAGTTAAATAAAGCCGTTATTTTGTCTTTAAATTCTCATTAAGATGATCGCATTTCCAGTTGTGTTATTTCTAGCGGTTTGCTTGTGAAGCCCAGATGTGTTTTCTTGGTTGAGGAAATGTTGAAACAAGAGCCGCTTGTATCCACTGATTAGCAGCTACACCAGCCTGGCTTCTGTTTGCTCAGCGATAGGAGATGACACAGCCCATGTGTTTGGACAGCACCGTATTTCAAGTGACAGAGCACAGGCCGCAGTTCACTTGGCTTGCTTTGGGGAAACGGCATCTCTCAGGTCACATGGGTTTATCGGCCAGTATCAAGGCATCCGATACCACCAGCCTGACTCCAAGTGCCATGTAGATGCAGTCACAAGTTGACTCAGAAACCTACGTAAATCCAAACGTAGTACATGCCTGTAGAGCATCCAAGGAAATGCAAGGGTCTTCTCGCTCCTGGGCGAGAGCAGCAGAGCCCAGCTGCGTGGAGGTGTCACATCGGCACACCGCCTTGTTTCAGAGGATGAAGCCTATGAGAGTAGCCCGTGACTACTTGAGAGTCACAGCGCTGGTAACAGCCTCCAAACGCACTAAACCAAACCCTGAAGAAAGAGCACAGTTGTGCTGTGAGCTACCAGAGCCCTGTTTCACAAGGAAATACTTGAGGTTTCTAAGTTGGTTTTCACCCCACCTCGCATTCCAGGACAGTTTTAAAACATTTCATCCTTCCCTCCCCAAGTGTGACACACTCACCCCATCACAACCACAAGCCCAACCACAAGCCTGATTCATGAGAGACTCGGTTTCTCCCGGATCCCACAGAGGGAACTTGAACCCAGGACTCCCACGTCCTGGGGGACCCTCCAGGCTATTCTGGGGGAACAGTCTTGTCATGTTGCCTGGGATCTTAGGCCCGAGACACTTTCATTGGACAGATTCATTTCCATTAGGTCTTTGTTTCATCTTATCAGCATTTCCAAAGAAGGCTTTTATCAGAAGTTCCCAGCCAGTTCCAACTCGCTGTATTTACCTTCCGGTCAAGGAAGGAGAAACCGTTTTCTGCTTGGCATTTCACTGAACGCAATGCTAAATTAAGCCAACAAATAATTTAGAGTTCATCCAGAATTAGACCAGCACGAGCTGAAATTACAATACATTATTTCTTATTTTGCTACAAGAGAAAGCCCTTTAAAGCTACAAATCCTTTTATTTTACTTGGAGACATCAGGCACATGCCGAGGTGCATCCTTTAGGGTCCTCCTACAAGCACTTTGGGATTGCCTAACTCCTACCACATTTGCCTCAGAAGGACTTAGACATGCACTTAAACATAACAGCAGGGAGCGGAGACACCTCGGCTTTGGAGGGATCTATCAGGAACAATGCTAAGGGATATCTGCTCAAGCACTGCCTGCAGCCAGGAGCAGAGTAGGTGCCTCCAAAAGCAAAAATGCCACCTCTAAAGGTCAATAGAGGACACTTGCTCATCTCCTTTTAAATATCCGACAATAAAATATAAGCTTTAAGAGAGATTTCTAATCTTTTTTTCAGAGGAAACACAAAGACTTCAGTACTACTAAATAAAACATTGTTTGTTTTTCTCCCCTCCCCGTAGCAAGCCAGGCTGCTCTGGTTTCATTCGGGCAGGATATCTCATCACTTGGCCAAAAGAAATCAGGCAGGCAGTAGTGACGATTCCCCCGCTGCCTTCTTTCTCCTTTTTAATACTTCTCAGTGCACCCTTCCAAAGGAAGTACTGGGGGATGACTCTCATTTCTGCAGCTAGCAAACTACGCGGTTTCTTTTACGAGCTAAATGAAAGGAACATACAAAATAATCATTATGGATTTGTATGAAATTACTAGGTATGGAATGCAGTAAATCCCCAAACAAGCTTAACTATAGCTTGTAAGATATAATAATCAGGTAAAACTGCAGACTATCCTTTTGTAAGATGCAGCAGAAACCTAATATTTTATCGGAAACCTTGATTTATGTTTAATAGCTCTGCTACCTACTAAAAAAGATCTTGTATTAGCAAATGGGTACAGATCCAGTCCATTAGCTTAGGACAACTGAAAAACTCAAGGGTTTTGTGAACTAATGCAATAAAATATCATTAAACACTGTAGCATGACAAGACAGACAGAAGGTTTGAGTTGAAAGTCAGGAGAAGTGTTTGAAATAAAGTAAAACGTACAATAGATATGTTTAGGTACATCTGGCTTACATTTGCAGTAGGTCGTCAGAGGACCTTAGTGTCTGTGATGTAAATGAATAACAGAGCCCTCAACAATTTAACTGTCATCAGTATAAATGCTTTAACTGGCACAGTAAAGCAAAGCTCTGGGCCTCTTTCTAAATCTCCATAAGCTCCTGGTCTGAATTATAAACTGGGGCTGCATTACCTGAAGATGAAAGCAGCCAGGTCAATTCACTTAAAGCCGGAGCATTACAGCGGCGGAGCCGCGATGAGCGGCGAGGGAGCACGTGTGCGCGGCCGTGTTGAGCCACGCGGCTTCCTGAGGACAAGGAGGGAGGAACATCTGACTGTCCAAACGTTTGAGAGCCTCATCCGAAAGCTTGACAGGAAGCAAAGGTCAAGTTTTGATTTTAAACTAGGGAAAGTTCCTCAACAGTAAGGTCAAAGATAAACCACCCGAGTGAAGTCTGTGTTGAGAGAGGACTCGGGGAAGCCTGAACCAACGCATAACCCGCCCTTGGGGGCATCTCCCCAGTAGGTAGCACCATGGAGCATACAGGCCCGGAAAGCAAATTCCTGCTCTGTCCCTGACTTCCATAGTTTTAACCAAGTCCTGTCCAAGGCTCCTTTCCTTGCTTGTTTTATTTCCTTACTTTCAGAGTAGCAAGTTTGGAAAAGCAGGAATTATTCCCTGCTTACAGCACAATGCCGCTCCAGTCTCTGCTATACAGGGGCAAGTAATACAAGGAACAGCCACCAGGTCACCAGACCCCTTGGTCACTTACTTCAAGGTTGTGATCAAATGCAACAGTCCCCAACAGCTAAGAGGTTGAGAAAAAAGGCTCCCAAAGCTCCCAGCACAGGACAAGCCCCGGCAGACACCGCTGCTCGGAGACCATGCGCGCTTCAAAATGCTGCTGGAGAGAGGTTGGTTGGGTAAAAAATAAATAAATAAATAAATAAAGCAGTTGGGCTCAGAAAGACACAACAGCAGATTGATCACGTTTGCTGGGCTACCTTCTCCTCCTGCCGTGTGGCCAAGTTAGCACATCACCACTGTAACCTTCTGGGTTCAAAATGAGACTGCCCTTCCGCACCGCAGAGGATGTCCTCTTTTATAATAAATTCCAAACAAATTAATGGATTCCAACATGCATCATCAAATTTATATTTCCTCCTCCACAGAGTCCTACCCCTGTAAGTAATCCTTAAAATTCGTCATGAAGCTTTCAAAACAATTTATGCAAACAAACATCAAGTGGAGCTATTTGTATTGGCAGCACATTTCACTTAACAACCTACAACAAGGAACAGATGGTCTGAGCTCTGGAAACAGCTACAAAGAAAACAGTAGGAGCAAGTCCATCAGAAGCACTTTTTTCCCCCAATTTTGTGAAGATTACAGACTTGTTCTTGTTTATTTCTTTGATTAGGCTGTTATTTTATGTACTCATGAATCCTTCCCTTGCATTTCATGGAACAAATCCACCAGAAGCACATTCCCCAACCGCGTCTCGCTTACAGAAGCCCTGTTTTATGAACTGAGCTATCTGTTCCTCACTGATCCAGCCTGCTGTAAAGTGGCAGGGAAGGAAGCAAAGAAAACCAACATGCAGATGTTGTACAAGGGATTGACAAATTTAAAGCAAGCGTCTTAACAATTCAGAGTTGTCTTTATCCCTTTGCCCGTCCCTCGGGTCGCACCATTAAGACACGCGGAAGGTAGCGACTTGGGAGCACGCAGTGGATGTGACTTGGCGCCCACTGCTCTTGTAGGACACAATGCCTCCCCACTCGCCCTTGCTGAGAGGACCTCCATTTCGTGCAGACGGACTGCGAGAAGCTCAACCCAAGCAGGACGCTCCTGCACACGCACAGGAGGGGTGAGATCATGAACCCCAGGGTAGCAGGCAAGTTGGGCGCTAACCATAAGGAAAAGACTAATGCAAATAAACCAGGTTCCCAATTCATGTCCCTACCAGGGAGCTCTTTCTGCAAGGGAAAATTACTCAGTACAGCACGGAGGTGATCTAACAAGGAAATAGGCTTTTTTTTTCCTTTCTTCTTCCCAAACTAAGAGAGCAATTCCAAACATGAATCAAAATAACAACCATTTTGTCTAAATCAATTCTAATGGCTTTCCCCATATCAAAACAAATGATAGGGACAATAAAAAGTTGGGACACCACTGAACATCTTCAAAAGGAAGATATCTACTCTGATCTCCAGTAATCAGGCATTCCTTTTTTTTATTCTCACCATTATTAAACTCCCTGTCAAGTTCACCATATCTATGCTTTCTTCCCAGGCACAGATATGAATTCACCCGCACAAAGGCTCTCACACAGCCCACGGTTTCATCTGAACAACTGCAGGGACAGCGAACCCGCCATTCCACTAGCCACATACGGCCCTGGATTACCAGGAGCCAGAGGCACAATAACCCCCAGGGACCCGCGGGGACTACAGCAGTTACAGATAAAGCACAAGGAATGAAGGACTCTGGACCAGACGCCGACATAATCTCAGCATCTCAAAGGAATAAAATAAATGAGACCCTGCACCCACAAACACTTTCTAAAAGGTAATAACCTGAGCAGGGGAAAATGCTGGCTTTGAAGGCTTGAGACCTAAAAATACTTCCAGTTTTGGTGGATGAAGCAGAGTCAATGACAGCTCAAGAGAAGTTTTCAGCATCTCCATGGAATAGATTTGCTTCCACCCAACACCTATTTCTGTTCCACACGCAAGAAAATGGAAATGGTTTTATAGCCAGGATGGCCACAAAGCTGCTTTCCTTGGCGGCCATGGTGAGCCATGACTGCCAGTCCTCATATACTGCAGAGCACATACTGCTGTATCACTTCATTGGGCAAGAAAAATAAAACCCTGCTCGGGAACAGCACCGTACAGATCGCAGCAGAGCCTGCCTTACGCAGCACCATAGATGCAAGTTTTCTCCTCAGGCAGATCCGCGACATAATCAGACACAGCAGCAAGAGCCCAAGCAGCCCATGCTCACACTTGCCAGGCAGCTTTTCCTGCTACTCCTGGGGACCCCAGGAACAAGACGGTAAATCCAAGCAGATCAGTAGGGCCAAACCCTGAGCACCCTTCAGCAAGGGGCGCCCGCTGAAGCCAAGCCTGGGCATAAACATTTTCATCTAGGCATTTCCCGCAGGCTTAATGGGTGAAGTTGACTTTCAGGACCTGAACTGCCCGACTGTAGTTCAGACCAATTTGGGAGTAGGTACAACTCCGAGTTCCTGATCTGACCCCGTAACGCGATATCCAAACTGAGCAACGGGCTTCAAGTTCACCGCAGATTTCTTCAGCCGGAGGATTACGACGGAGCGTTTCCCGGGACGTCAGGCTTGAACCAGCTAATGGTCTGTGACAGCCGAGCGCTTTACCCTTTATATTCTCCAGTTGCAAACACTCGGTCTGCCCCGAGCGAGGGGAAACGCGGCAGGCCGCAGAGCCGGACGCAGGGGCCCTGCAGGCCCTCCCGCCACTTCAAGGAGCAGGAGACACCAGCAGGACTCGTGCAATCTTTAAGATCAGCAATATAATTTCTGAGTTAGCCCAAGAGATCCATGCTCGCTTATTATATGATAATAAGGGAGAGACAATCCGGCATCTACAGGGGGTTGCAGGATACCCAGCAGCTCTTTGGGATGCAGCTGCTCAGCACCAGCTCTCAACGAATGCTCCAGCACGACTTCTGGTTTTGGTCTGAATACCAGAGCCAAAACCCTCCTCAGACAGAGCTAAAAATCCAAGTACTTACTACGAAGCTTCAAGTTTCCTCCTGTTGGAGAAATGCTGTTTCAGCTGAACACGTGCAGTTACAGGAGCTCGTTAGGTTAACCACCGACTGAGCCTCCTGGAGGGTACCCGAGACTGTGCCCTGACCCAAATTATTTAATCTTGATCCAGACTTAAACCATTTCATTTTAAGCTACACATCTCTGGGAAATAGCAACAAAAAAGGTAATGTAAGCTTTAGAATAGCTGCACCAAGCAATACACTGACTCAGTGACCGCAGAGCATCGGCGGCAGCGTCAAACTCCCGGTCAGAGCTACAACCTGGGACCGGATCTTTCAAGCCGGCAGCTCTGCAGAGCGCTGGCACCTTGGGCAAGTGTTGGGCTTCAGGATCAGACACCAGCTCTGACCATAACCTTCAGGCTCGCCTCCACGCATTTCCCAATAAAATTGTCTCAATCCCTCCCATTTGGAACGTTCATTTTCCAGAGCGAAGGAAACACGGCGCACATCACGTCAATAATAATGAACTTATTAGCCTAGAAGGGATAAAATATTGATCGCTTAGCTCCCACCTTCCAACAGCCTGCTCAGTAACTGCACCACAAGAGAAATTTAAAGGAAAACAATCAGAGCTTCGCATGAAAGCCACTTCAAGCTCACAGGGTTTCCAAACAGGCCGGCGCGGGGCCGGGTACCTCGGAGTGGGTTCCCTGAGACGCCGGGAGCCACACGAGGCCCCGCGCGCACGGTGGTGGCACGAGGCTCTTGCCACGCAGCAGCAACATGTTTATAACCACCCGCGGGGCGGGCAGCACGTAAACCCCGAGCAGAGCAGCTCCAGTGCAGTAGGGGACGGTATTTTTCAGTCTTCCCCTCAACAGTCTTTGACCTTAGCCAAGCGGTTTTGAAAAAAAAACACGTGCCAGTAAAGCAGCCGAGTCCGCTCCCATACACTCCTGACCTACATATATGCTTAATATGTTAATTTTTATTTTGGTTTCAGAACAAAACCTGCCTTTTAAAGGAAACTTTAACAGATTTTTAAACCAGAAACACTGCACTCCCCTGAGGCATTAAAAAATGCAAACTGAAGACTTCCCATGTGTCGAGGTTATTACTTATTTCCTTCCAAAAACAGGAGAAGTGTTGCAACAGTTGTAATGCTCCAGCTCACTAGGCCAAGAAGATGTTTTCTTTCTGCACACTCATTAACCATAGTGTGGAACTCAATAACTGTTCTAATTTCCTACTTTAAATGTTTTTCTTCCCCCCAGTTTTCATTTTATGTTTTACATTTACATAGGGCTATATTCCACCACTTACCTTGAGAGTCTAGTTGCTGTCAAACACAATAAAAGGAAAGGAAAAGTGTCTGGAATCACAGAAGCTTTAGTGTTGAAAATTGTAATTTAATTTCTAGAAATGAATTTAAGCTCAAAGCTTTCTTTGTCAGCCACAGACGAGAAATTGATAGGCTTTGAAGGCAGGCAAATGTTTTTCTATTTTAACTTCTCAAGTAAATATTTGCATTAGATATAATAAGAGATGTTATTTCACGCCACAAATTAAACACTAGCTAGTTATTAAACCTGCTACCGCGCGCGGAGCCATCTCAGCTGCTCAGGCGCCCACAAAAGGGACACTGTGACCGGCCCAGTGCTGCGTGCGCCCAGGAGGGCACCCGAGCCCTGGTAAAACACATCCCTGTCCTTCAGCAGCAGGATCAGAGCTGGCAATGCCTCCTCCAGCCACCTCGCCAGCAGGGTGCCCACAGGGCATCTCCTGGGGCACTGGAATCCACTCATGGGGCACCTGCGTGCGGGACATGACTGGATGGGGACCCAGAGGACCCTAAGCACACGCTGCTAGCGGGGACTCGCACCGATTCCTCACGGATTGGGAGTCCCGGTAACATTTCCAAAGTCATCCTCCCATGAGGGGGAACAGAGTCCCAGCCATAACGCTGTACCATGTGCCTGTGTCTTGGTGGGGTGTAAATCATATAGTCGGGATTAGTTCTGAGAGGGGATTCCCGGTCAAAATTAACCACAAGGTTAGTTTTGAAAGTCATCTTTTTGGCTGCAATATTCTGGCGCACGGTCCTGGCAGGGCACATGGGCTGCACCAGAGCAGGGCTCACGGCAAGGGAATTCCTTGCAGAATCTCCACAGGGATTGGAACTCTCCAATTCCCCTGGGTGCTGCTTCACAGAGGCCTCTCCAGTGCTCCGGTTACAGCCCTTCCTGGCAGAGCAGTCCCAGGTCCCCAGAAAGGAGGGAAAAGACAATTTATTCTAACATCCGAGGGGAGGGGGATGAGGGGGACTCACAGAGGCTCATAAAATTAAGCCAGAATTCTAGCAAAAAGTGTGTTTGTAGGGGAATACATTTCACTAAATATCTACCACTGAGCACCAGCAAGCATTTTCTAAAAAAAGAACACATCTAAAGTCTGCTAAATACAATAAGTATTAATTAAATCATTATTAACAATCAAAATCTAATTTCCTTCTGTCATTTCCTGATATCTTAACTAAAGGCATATTTGCCATACTATTATAACAAGTTACAGTTAGAGCAATAGAGCTGCTTGCAATAATTCAGAAACATGTACACTTTCATATGAATATATCATGCCTAACTAATGAGATTGCTCATTTCATAACTTGAGTTCCATTTTTATTATTTCATAAAACTGGAAGTCCTTATCCATTTTATGAAAAACACCAAACCTTTGTGAAATTCATTAAATAAGCATAAAAAATTCATTAAACAAGTGAATTGCATTCATGGCTGCTTTGATGCAAATGCCCTTTAAGCAATGTAAAACTCCATATTGATTTAACCTTTCATGTTCTGATATTTCCATGTGGAGATGTGTATATATATATATAAATATATATAAATATATATATATATATAAAAGAAATCTTTATTCAAGGAATGAAATTAAGTTCTGATCCCTTGATCTCCAGCCAGGGTGAGGTAGATTGACCAATTTAAGTAGTCGGTGCTGATCAAACAGCTGAGCTGGTATTAAAAGAGAGCACTAGTAATTTCTGGCCATCTTTGCAAGCAAACAAATATATATAATATAGACTATATATAATACACTAACACAGATCAGATGAACTGGGTGCAGCTCTCAAGCCAGCCCTAGCAGCTCATGTGGCCAAGAAGGCGACAAGTCCCAAGTCCTCCCACTACCTGGGGGGACTCTGCACCCTCCGCTCTCCTGTTCTACCCTTAGCCTCCCCCAAGAGCACAATCCCCTCCCCATTACACCCCATTCCCCTTCCTTCTCCCAGGCTCACCCCTTGGAGCTGGGAACACCTCCGCTGGGAACACCTCCGATCCATTCATTCCCATCCTAAACCCTAAATTTCCACCGCCATCTC